>CAUDMG010003165.1:0-145000 GCA_958450375.1 Homarus gammarus | reverse complement strand
ATAGGAAAAGACTACAATAATGCAGTACAAGGGGAAGGTTGTGGCCCCGGTTACGACAAAGTCTTGCCTCGGCATGGGACTTTGTCTCTGCACGAGCCAGCCGCCACCACTTACCGTTCGATATTGCCTCCGTCCCGCCTCCCTGAAACAAATAAACAACACCATTATAATACAGTTGTAACAGGCATATGGAAAATCATATTTATCACTCAATTTCATCATGTGGATCGTGCTCTACTTACAGGGGAAACGGGTTCAACGTACGGACTTAGTTCTCGGCGGCCATCTTCCACTTACCTTACTGCGACCATCACCACACTTTCTGGGGCTAAAATATTCCAAATCTGGCACTTTCAGACACACTTTACTTGGCTAGATTATCACCATTAACACAAAGGAACATGGTGCACTACTTACCGACAGGTTAAAGTCTTCAGTCTCGGACATCACTAACAACTACACCGAAATTTGACAAAGTCCCCACACGGCCGCCCACAACAGAGTCCAGCGGGGCGGCGAGAGACAGAGTACAGCAAGCAGTTGTGTGCGCATGCGTCACCCTGCTGCCACCAGTCCTTCACTATATAACATTATTTATTACTACTCTGTTAACATTAAAATCCCCAATTTATATTCATTTGTAGTATTATATACATTATACATTACTCAGAAGTTCACTACTGTCTCTAAAACTAGTAATAAGATATAAATATGGTTATAGAACATCGTCATACATCTTGCATGTTCCTGGCATCAGTCTGGCCGCCTATTTCAAATCATAGGAAACATAACTTAGAATTTGGAGCTGAACAAAAGTAATGTATTCTGAGAGTACATTTAAATATTTCTTATACTAAACTGACATAATATTTGTTGCTATGAAGAATATAATCGTGTGTCTAATAAGTATAATGAGTCTGGGCATCAGTTGAATTCTTAATTTCAAAATTATTCGTCAAATTAATCTACGCTTCTATAACTTCGCATTAACAATGAAACAAAATATTACATATCTAATATTTACTCGTAGTTTCATTATATCTGGAGTGACTTCAACTACAAGCCTTTCAACCTATACGAACTAGTCAACGTTAAAACCTTGAGTAAGTAATAATTTATACACCACCGCTTTCAGGAGTGTCTCGTTATGTCTGCTAATGATATCAAACACTCCCGCTGTCTCTCTCTCTCTCTCTCTCTCTCTCTTTTACAGAAGAGGAGATGGGGAAGATAAGGAATATAAAAAAATACTTAGATGTCAAGATAAGGAACCACAACAGAAACATAAACTTCGTCTGGCTCGGATAATCGTTGGTTAAATGGACTTATTGTTTACCACTGTGTGTACTGCTTATTGTATGTACACACGGTGAACCAATGTGAGCTTGTATGATGATTTTATTGAATATTTATCTATCTGGTTCTTGTCCTCCCCCCCCCCTTCTTCTACCACATCACTTCCCCCAACGCATCCCCTCCTCTGCACCTCTACCTCCCCTCCCTTCCTCCCCTCCTACCCCTACACTCCCTCCCCTCCTCCTTCCACCACCGTGTCAGTTTCTCCTGTCTGGCCCACATTTCCTCCCACACAGGCTGGTGTTGTGATCCTGTGACTACATGGGTGGATGGAAGGATGGGTGTATGGATAGATAGATAGATGGTTGGATGGATACATAGATGGATGGATGAATAGACAATATATATAGACAGACAAATAATGTGTCAAAATATGTGGAGTAATGTCACCTATCGTATGGTTGAGTTAGGTAACCCGTAAAATGACTCACAATACATAGATATTCTACCCCAAATTCCCGTTGTGTTGTCTAAAGGTAGACCCTGCTGCCCCATTTACACTCAATTGCAGGGACTCATTTGTTTCTCTTACTTGGACAACACAACATACATAATGTATATCGTTTCTCACTCTTGATTTATTTTTTTCGTTTTTGTATTTATTTATGGTTATCATTATTATTATTATTACATTATTATTATTATTATTATTATTACATTATTATTATTATTATTATTACATTATTATTATTATTATTATTTAATAATGTTATTAATTTTTTTAATTGTTGTAATGATAATAATAATAGTCATTATTGTTATTTTTTCGTCCCCCCCCCCCCCACCCCAGGCCCCGATGTGGGTCAGTGACCTGTGCCCGGGTGGGCTAATCCCCATAAAAAAATATTATAAATTATATAGGAAACACTTGCCAAGTTAGAAGTAACCTGAAGATTCTAGTTCCTTTCCCAGCTTATTTCACCAGATGATTAAACACCCTAATGCTATCTGCGTTGGGTTGGGTTAGCTTAGGTTTGGTTTGATTAGGTTATTTTAGGTTAGGGTTAGTTTAGGTTAGGTTAGGTTTGTTAGGTAAGAATTAGGGTGGTTAATCTCCATGTCAATTAAACTGGTGTGTCTAATCTTCAGGCTATCCTCCGTATGATCTACCTGGTGTGCTGCCCCAGTGAGTAATAAATAAATAAAAAATAGAGGAAATTTAGTAGAAACACGGGCAGTGACGTATTAACAGGTGATTCATCATGTTCTCCATCGGAAAAATACATGTAAACCTTCCGACACCATCCCCTCCCGGACACATATGATTTACTTTACATTAAAAACGATATATAGTATTTTCCAGTACTTGTGAGGACTGTGGAGGTTTTATCTACGCTTTTTGTTATTCCTGTAATTAAACTTTAATACCAATTTCATTTTAATACATTCAGGAATAATGCAATCTTCACCCCAGAGGAATGTTGCGTTTATTTCATGTTTCTGTTTTGAATGTACAATTACCCATTATCAAAACACCTTTGTATTACCATACGATTGAAAAAAAAATCAAAATTATTGAACGAAACCGAACTTGAACTGAAAAAGGTATAGTCCCCTTCACTAGTGCGTTTACAGGGGCTCGTCAGGTTTTGTGCAGTGGCAGCCTTGTTTGTTTACATTCGACAGAAGGAAAGTCGCAATAGTAAACAAACATTGGAATTAAATTAAGACAATATTAAAACAAATATCTCAATGTAATGATTTGTGGAAGGTTTTTGTATTCATGGTTATTTTATTTTTATTATAATTTCTATTTATTTTATTAATTATTATTATTGTTATATTTTCGCCCTCCAGGCCTGATCTGGGTCAGTGACCTGTGCCCGGGTAGGCTAATCCCCTAAAAGCTAGTGAAGACGACTGTACATGTGTGGGATAAAATTAAGGTAAGTCAATGATAAGATTTAAAGATTCGTGAACATCATCAGGTTATAAAGCGGCGCCCACACAACACAGTACTTTTAAATAGTATTAATACAATATCACACGTAGCATCGACTTGTTTAATTTTTACACTTCAGAAAATATGACATTGGATTACGGAATCTAGGGAATTTAGTTGACATTCATATACAGTATTCATTATGTATAAAAAAAATGAGTAATGAAGGTTCCTCCGTTCATACTAAGATTATTCCTGGAGCAAACATTTCAAGCGAGTAAGAAAAACAAGAGTGGCTGTGTATTTGTGATTTCCACATTATTACTACATGTTAGATTAATGATTTCCAAGCAAAGAACATCCTTTAATTCTTGTTTGTATTGGTGACAGTTTAGGTCAAGATACTTAAAATTTTAGTAGCTTTATCATATCGAGGAAATATATATATATATATATATATATACTTCATTTTTAGTCCATTTAACACGCGGACTTTGAACATACAATCAACGACCTCACCAGCAAGGAATCGAACCCTCGACCTACTGGGGACTAGGGAGCGCTTACCGGCTAGGCCACAAGGACATAAAGCAGTTTAGAATATGTTATATTTCACACAAAGCCTGTTCATCGAGCTGATGGCGCCGTGAACCTCAATGGAACAACTGCCCGTGCCTCGTATGTGGTGTCAGTCGCATTTTACCGAGTCCAGCTGGTATGAAACGCGACGGTAATATATAACTTCATTTTTAGTCCAATTTAACCACGCGGACTTGACATACAAATCAACGACCTCACCAGCAAGGAAATCGAACCTCGAACTACTGGGGTGTGACTAGGAGAGCTACCGGCTAGGCCACAAGGACACAAAAGCCGTTCTAGACTCTGTTATATTCCACACCAAAGCCGGTTCATTCGAGATGATGGCGCCGTTAACCTCAATGGGAAACCCAGTGCCTCGTATGGTGGTTGTCAGAGATTTTACCGAAGTCCAGCTGGGTATGAACCGCGAGGGTACATATATATACTTCATTTTAGTCCATTTTGACACGCGGACTTTGAACATACAATCAAACGACCTCACCACGCAAGGAATCGAACCCATCGACCTTAAGGGTGTGATAGGAGCGGCTTACCGGCTAGGCCAAAAGGACCACTAATTAAAAGCAGTTAGTTTCTAGACTCGTATATTTCACACAAAGCCTGTTCACGAGCTATGGCCCGTGAACCTCAATGGGAGGAAACTGCCCGTGCCTAGTATGTGTCGTCAGTAGCATTGTTACCGAGTCCAGCTGGTATGAAACGCGAGGTACATATATAATACTTCATTTTTAGTCATTTAACACGCGGACTTTGAACATACAATCAACGACCCACCAGCAAGGAATCGAACCATCGAACTACTGGGTGTGGACTAGGGAGCGCTTACGGCTAGGCCACACGACACTAAAAGCAGTTCTAGACTAGGTTATATTTCACACAAAGGCATGTTCATGAAGTGATGGCGCCGGAACCTCAATGGGAACTGCCCGTGCCTCGTGTGGTGTCCCTCTAATAGATTTACCGAGTACAGCTGGTATGAAACCGCGAGTGGACATATATATACTTCATTTTATTCCATTTAACACGCGGACGTTGAACATGGTATCAACGACCTCACCGGCAAGGAATCGACCCTCGACTACTGGGTGTGAACTATAGATATTACCTCGCGTTTCATACCAGCTGGGGACTCGGTAAAATGCTACTGACACCAACATACGAGGCCACGGGCACAGTTCCCATGGGTTCAACGGCGCAATCGCTCGATGAACAGGCTTTGTGTGAAATATAACAGAGTCTAGAACTGCTTTTAGCGTCCTTGCGGTAGCGGTAAGCGCTCCCTAGTCCACCCAGTAGTTGGTCGAGGTTCGATTCCTTGCTGGTGAGGCGTTGATGTATGCTTCAAAGTCCGCGTGTTAAATGACTAAAAATGAAGTATATATATGTACCTCGCGTTTCATACCAGCTGGACTCGGTTAAAATGCTACTGACACCAACATACGAGGCCATGGGCAGTTCCCATTGAGGTTCACGGCGCCATCAGCTCGATGAACAGGCTTTGTGTGAATATAACAGAGGCTAGAACTGCTTTTATTGTCATTGTGGCATAGCCGGTAAGCGCTCCCTAGTCACACCCAGTAAGGTCGAGGGTTCGATTCCTTGCTGGTGAGGTCGTTGATTATATCTATATATCTATATATCATTAGGGTTGGTCCAAAATATCACATATTGATACGTTTTCTCCACAAGGTTTATTTTTGTCCATTAGGTACAAAATGCATCCCAGAAAAAAATTGGATCATTTAAAGCATATTTAGAGGTCAATCCAATGTCCTCTTTTTTTCCATTTAGTACGTAATAAGGATTTTTCGGGGCTAGATAAACACATTATAAACACATTGTCTTTATTCAGCAAAATATACTATTTAGATTGATAATGAAATAATTGTAGAACTGATGAGATATAAATGAAATAAGTAACTTCATCTGATTAATGGTAACCCTTGTCTGTGTTTCCTGTTTCAACCTGTCATTGTCAGTCCCTATGACTCAATACTTGACTCTTTGCCCTTTCCAAATAGGCAACTAGGCTCTATACATTGAAATATACCCAATATAATGTGTTGTGTATATTAAGACTGTATCATGCGGACAAGAAAATTCAGTCCTGCACTACAAGTATAATATGCAAAATGGATTGACCTCTAAATGTTAATGAATATGGATAAAATTTTACAGACCTTATCTATGAACCAAATGGACAATTTTAAGGCTTGTGGAGGCAATATATTACTACTTATATTTTTTACCATATAGTTTTGGACCACCCTAATATATATATATATATATATTCAGAATTGACTCCTTCATTCAGGGTGAATATAACGAAAGAAAGTAAAATACCGAATGTGTTTAGTGCTATCTGTAACCATTATAACGACATAACATTACGCTTGTGATAGTGTGAGGGAGGTTGGACTCCATACCACTCCCAGATAGTTTGATAGACACTTCCAGATAGAAGTCAGTTTCTGTCGATCAGACACTGGCCATGTGACAAGTACTGTACAGTACTCGTATCTGTATTTGAGGCTTAACTCTCTCTCTCTCTCTCTCTCTCTCTCTCTCTCTCTCTCTCTCTCTCTCTATATATATATATATATATATATATATATATATATATATATATATATATATATATTATATATATATATATATATATATATTATATATATATATATATATATATATATATATATATATATATATATATTATATATATATATATATATATATATATATATATATATATATATATATATATGCAAGTAAACCACTGTAGGTGCGCGTGATCTAGGTATATGCTGATAACCACAAGGAAAGAAGAAAACAAGAAGTTCCTAAGCACTTTCGTGTAATTCATACCTTCAGGGGTGAGTACAGTCTGTACTCACCCCTGTAGATGTGAACTACACGAAATCGCTTGGGAACTTCGTGTTTTCTTCTTTCCTTGTGGTTATCAGCATATATATATATATATATATATATTAATAATTTCAATAAAATTGTCATACAAATTCACATTGATTCAGCAGGTATATAAATAGTACAGGTACGGTGTAAATTCTGTCAGCAATTACCTAGGATAACATGAGGATTAGCCCCATATAGCTTATTTCACCTGATGAATAACTACCTTAACGCTACATGGGTGTCAGTCTAGGTTAAATTAGTGTTAGGATGTGTAATCTTCAAGTGTAACGAGACGAGCTAGATTAGGTTCGGTTAGGTTATTGTCAGGTCAGGTGAAATAAACTGGTGGACGAATCTTCAGGTAATGTTAACAGAGTAAAAGGTTATGTTTACAGCAGTGGTGTCCAGCTCCTTGAGGTGACATCCTGTGTAGGTGTCACACGTTACCAGAAGGAGAAAGACTATAGCTATCACCTACTTACCCCTCCCACCATACACACATCCACCTACACACACCCACCTACACATGCTCCCCCACACACGTCCACCTACACACCCCCAACACACGTCTACACACACATATTGTAAACCACTTTTAACGGCGATTGGGAATATAATACTGAGAAAGTAAACATTGCTCTTGGGGTGTGTGAACCAATATAATGGAGACGGTGAGTTCACTTATGATGGACGGTTATAAACTTAAATTATATTAAGTTTAGATTCAGTTTCTCGTACAACTTTAGACAAAGCTTTTTTTTTAATTTAACTTTCAATAATTAAAAAAAAAAAGTCATTGTCACGACAAAAGAATTAATGGGTTATTTCTTATGTGAAAAACAAAATTTGAATTCTTTTATCGGGTTTATTAAGCCACAAAATAGAAGTTATTTACAGTAATTTGCTAGCCTATCAAGTTACCAACTGTTGTTACACCAGTGTGTGGTGCTCCTGGTGACGGCTGTATTGTATCATCCCAGATAGAAATGTCGACATCACAGGTCTCGTATACTCTACTTCCAGGGTCGGTTCGATGTTCCCTAGGGTCATTCTTCTATCTCAAGTGATCGTTGTAACTCTTCCAGACCTCCTAGGGTGATCGCACACTGGTCATCAGTTCCTGTAGGGGGTTACCCAGGAAACGGATGCTGGGGCCAAAACCAACAGAGTTACCGAGGATGATGTTAGAATAGTATAGATGTAACCCTCCGAGCCCACGATCCGCTCCATGGTCTCCTCTCCGGAAACACACACACTTGGCAATATTATCAAGATTAGTTTCTTTGGGGTTCTCACCTTGTATACTATATATTACCATAACAGGATCCAAATACTGTAGTAATGAAAAGGAGAACCAGGGAAAACACAAACATCTTTACTAAGTTGGGTTTCTTTAATTACTAACGCTTCGGAAAATCATTTTCCATCATCAGAGCCTAGAAAACAGACAAAAGGTTTTAAAAATGAAACATTATTTCAAAATTTACCTTCCGCAATTTTTTAAAAAGAGCATTATAATTTAAAACCAATACATAATGACGGGAAACCTACGTACAAAACTTTGTTTTCTAGGCTCTGATGATGGAAAATGATTTTCCGAAGCGTTAGTAATTAAAGAAACCCAACTTAGTTAAGATGTTTGTGTTTTCCCTGGTTCTTCTTTTCATTATGAAACTACGCTTTCCACGTAACAAGTCCATTGCTGAAGGATCCAAATAGTTCATGAAAGTTACAGAGGAATGGCAACGTTACTTATAAAATGCTTCCGACACAGTGGATCAAGTAAAATGCTGCAGGCTCTTGGCATTGGATCAGTAGACTGATGTGTCTCATCTTAACAGGACTTAACAGGAAAAAAATCCCGTTGCTTAGTCAAATACCTTGCTTTTCTATGTAAATGATAAGCCCATTATTACTAATTATTATTTTTATTACAGTATCGTAGATGCAGGAAAGTCATAGCTAAATGGAAAACAGATCTATGGACATTAGGCGCCTTAAGCAAAGTTAAGCATCTTCAAATACATATAACTGAAAAAAGATAAAGATTAATACAAATAAGACGATAAGAAGAAAGATATCTCTCATACCTTACCGAAGAAGGCGATGGAGGTGGTCCTGAAAGAGACGGCGATAAGGGTAACAGCAGCAATCTTGAGCATTGGAGTGAGGAAAGTGACGACACTGAGGGTGACCACACTCAATACTAGTTTCATCCACCCTAGTTCCTCCTCCTCCATCCCTCACTTCACCTTCCTGTCAAAACAACACCTTATTAGTACACCAGAATATTAGCCCCCACAAAGTTATTTCACTTGAAGATTAGACCCAAAAGCTTACTTCACCGGATGATTAACCCGATGATTAGCCCCCAAAAGCTTATTTTACCTGATGATTAGCTCCCACCAACTTATTGCATCTGAAGATTAGCCCCACCAGCTTATTGCATCTGAAGATTAGCCCCACCAGCTTATTGCATCTGAAGATTAGCCCCACCAGCTTATTGCATCTGAAGATTAGCCCCACCAGCTTATTGCATCTGAAGATTAGTCCCACCAGCTTATTGCATCTGAAGATTAGTCCCACCAGCTTATTGCATCTGAAGATTAGTCCCACCAATATATTTCACTTAAAGATTAGCTCTGACAAGTAATTTCATGCTGCCTGTTGGGGGAGGGGGGGAGCTGTTAATTTTGATAAGGTTAGATTAGGTAAGGCGGGGTAAAATTAAGTTAGGTTAGCGTTTAGCATGGTTAAATCAGGGTAGGTATGTGCTTTGGTAAGGGTAGATTAGGTTAGGTTAGCGTTAGCTTAGGTTAGTAGGATGTTTAATCATCGGGTGAAATAAACTGGTATGGTGGATAATCTTCATGTGATACCATGCATTATCAGACAGGTATAAAGCTCACTGATGAAGCTATGTACTGATATGCTCATTAATTACTAGCTTCAGGGGTTATTAACTCCGTTGTGGGTCGATGACCTGTGCCCGGGTGGGCTATTCCCCGTAAAAAAAAAACATTCTTTAAAATATTCTTTAAGTTGATAATAAATCACAAAAATACAATAACCACAAGTATAACAGCAACAACCGCCTGTTTGTTTGTGCTCGCCATCCATCTGTTTGTTTACCCTCAGTTTACTTGTTTATGTTCACCTGATCTACCTAAATTAACGAGATTGTATAAATTATTTTAATTAAGGTAAAGGGTAGGTTAGGTTAGATTTAGCTTGGCTAGGTTAGGTAAGGTAGATTAGGTCAAGGTTGCATATGTTGGATTGGGTTGGATTAAGCCAAATTGAGTTGGTTTAGATAAATTTAGCTTGGGTTGGGTTAGGTCAATTTGGTTGTGTTAGATTAGGTTGATTTATTTCGGCTGTATTAAAATACAAATAGAGCACTAATTATAAGATGCAACAAAGTTTGGTTTATGAATTAAAATAAAAGCACTAATACTCCGCTAAATACAAGCATAGACTATACTGTAGTTAAGATAATTCAAAAAATACTTTAAGTTTTAAAAATAATCTCCGGAATGAAGAATATATTACACTACTGTACTCGTAAAACTGCGATAACGGGACAAAAGATTCCCGGAAACGCAAGATAATCACGAGAATAAGTTTAAAATGTTAATTATCGCATAACACGGAAAGCTGCATTACATCATCCTGAGAAACGACACATTTTATGCTTATTAATCTTAAAATATGATGGATATATTATATAAAATAAAACCAGAAAAATATACGCAAGGGTATATGAGAAATGAAAACCACAAGTCACTTATTTACACGTTATATGTGTTCCATAGCTTCTGGCTTATTTAAATACACCAAAGACCACCAGATGTGGAAACACTCACCACAAACTGCTGCAGGAAGTAATCACCCATCAGAAGTATGTGAAGTAAGTTGTAGTATGGTAGTGGACGCCTCGGCTACACCCTCCAGTTCACCCTCAACGTTCATCTTACAAACAACAGGCGTAAAGTAATTAGGATTTTGACCTGTGTGTGTGTGTGTAGGTAAGTCGACACAGAAGTGACGTAAAATGAGACTAGGGAGCAAAACATTAAACACTGTGCTAGGGTGTTGTAGGGGTATCGAGATATTAATGTTGTCTAGCACTCAGGATGGAAGGAAACTCTAATGTGGTTTTCTTGTATAATATATAAGTTATATGATAGACAGTCTGGTGCTGGAGGTGCCGTCTGGTGAGGGGCTGCTCAGTAGAAGACGTTCGGTGAGTAGCGTGTTGAAGGAGGTAGATGTGCAGGAGCTTCGTTAGAGAAGATGATGCCTGTTGCTGGCCTCCTGGTTGAAATAAATGTTAACAGCGTGGAGCTTGCTGGAGGAGGTGTTGCTTGTTCAGGAAGATGGGCAGAATGAGAGTTGGTTGGTGAGGAAGCTCAGAGAAGGACAGCTGGTGGGTCGCCATGCTCGCTGGCGGGAGCGAGGTCCGCCAGGCAGGCGGAGGAGAGGCGAGGGTCGCCAGGCAGCGGCAGAGGAGGAGGTGTTGCTTGTTCAGGAAGAATGGTCAGAATCCATCTCAATGGCAAGACAGAGCTTATATACGCAGTAGCAGCCGCTATGAGTCATGTTGGGAAAACCCAGAAAGTCGCCGGTGACTGGTTCCGTTGCTAAGATACGGTAACATCTGGTTGGTTGCTAGGGAAGGCGGCACATTGGAATGCGCAACGCAGTTTGTAGGGGAGACGTCCACTACAATACTCCCCCTTCCCTCCAGGAGGTGTAGGAGACTTGTTGTTTGTAGAGTTGCTTAGCACATGTGAGGCGGACCGGGCGGTGCATGCCTCATGTGAGACAACGGCGATGGCGTGATGAGCCGATCGCTGAAATACAACTGTCGAGATACACACTATCTGTGGGAAAAGGGAGAAAAAAGGTGTGTGGAGGCGATGATTGGTGTGCTTCCCTCACGACAGGTACAGGGTCGTCAGATGCGCCTGCTGGGGTGTGTGGGCCTGGGTCAGGAGCAGGGGCTGCGTCAGCAGAAGCGGATTAGGGCTCGTGACAGCAGCTGGGTCCACGACAGCAGCAGGGTGCAGGACATTAGCAGGGAGTACCTGAGGGAGAAAAGAGGGGTGTGTGTGGGTCCGCACTCAGGAACAGAGGCCGCATCAGGGGCGGCAGGGGTTACTGCTGGGCCGGGGTCGGCGTCTGAGGCAGGACGGGTGTGCTGGGGTCGGTAGGACGTGGTGCTTGGGGCAGGAAGAGGAGCTGGTGTCTGCTTAGAGTAGCAGAGCTGCTCTAGGGTGTCTAACCTGCGGTGTAGAGACAGTTGGTTGGTGAGGATGCTCACAGGAGGACAGCTTGTGGGTCGCCATGCTCGCCAGCGGGAGAGAGGACCGCCAGGCAGGCGGAGGAGCGAGGCCCGCCGGGCAGCGGCGGAGGAGGAGGTGTTGCTGGCTGTGGCTGTAGGTAGAGAGAGAGATCACCACGAGGTCAGGTCTTAAATAGCGGGGGTAGGCGTGGCTTAACAGTTGACCCCCGCTCCGTGGTGTATGGCGGCGCTGGTTGACCTAGACCACGAGGCATACACTGGGGAATTGGTGGGGTCGGCTAGGCAGCGACAAACAGCGTTTGTAGGGGAGAAATCCACTACAATACGCCACTCTAACTGGCACACTCAACACTCGCCTACTTGACACATCTTACTAACAATAAGGACAGTTGAAGCGTTCAACACCACTCACAATGGATCTTGAATGTTCCCACTGTAAACAGACATATCTAAGTTGACTCAAAACAAAGGTGTTCTCTCTCACATTCAAATACATTATATAGAGAGGTTGGTTTCAGTAAGTCAGAGAAAATGGGATAACGGAGGACTGAGGCGTCTTGAAGTGACGAGAAAACGGACTCCTCAGATGGAGGACTCAAAAATAAAGCAGGGGTACATATTTTGTGGGCTATGGAGCGAAATATGAATCATTTGATTTTGGCGTTAACTGACGTGTACGACCGTGGTCGTTACATGGCTACCTCTAGTACTGTGCATGTTATTTTTAGGTGTCAGCGTACCGTATACGAGGAGACAACGATCAAGATGTCACTTACCCACCAGTCCGTTGCTTAAGTAGCGAATAATGTTAAACAAATGATACTGTAAAGATTCCAATACTTGAACCGTCTCATATATTCACTCAGGATTAAGTTAAGCAACATTATAAGTCACAAACGAAGGAAACTCACTTCTGAGACTATATAGGTTTTTGAATCAGTTAAGGAGAATATTCAGCAAAACATAATAAAATATGGAGGGAAACTAATTTAATAGTTATAAAAATAGTAATAATATTGATAAAATGGGAATATTATTATAGATAGTATGTTTTAAAAGGAGCCATAGAATGAGTCCGGCGGCAAAGACAAGACGGACGACACCACAACAGCTGATCATCACCACGTGTGTCCTCCCTTTCCTTCACCACCATGTTTTGGGGTGAGTTAAGCCGCTATATTACTCCAAGGTGACATTATTAACACATAACAATACCATTTATCAGTAAGTTAACTCTGGAAGGTTACCTGCGAACTGTACCTTGCGGCCATTGCAACTTAAAACTCGTATGGCATTGTGGTTTATTTATTACTTTTTTTTTTTACTTTATCGTCACCACTAATCGGCCTCTTAGCTACTTGGGCGGTCGGTCACGTCACTGTTACACACAGTTGGCACTGTTGGCTAATACTGGGCATGTACTGACTCTGTTACACTGCTGGCAAGTCCAGTACTGTCTGTCTGTTAAACATGTTGGCAAGTACTGGGCATGTACTGGCTCAGTTACACATTACATAAGAACATAAGAAAATAAGGAGTCTGCAATAGGCCGGTTAGCCTGTGCATGGCAGCTCCTGTCGAGAGTTACTACCACTCTCTATCATCCATGAATCTATCTAGCCTTGTTTTAAAACTTTCCAGCGTTCCAGCACTTACTACAAAGTTGATATTATGCAAACTTATCCAACTTAAATCTGTTGCTTCGAGTCTTGTCATGTTCGGATATTATAAGAACTTTATATCTCCTTAAATACTTCTATCATATCTCCCCGCACTTCGTCTTTCTAGGGAATGCCAGTTTAGTTTCTATAATCTACCTTGATATGGAAGGTTTCTAAGTCCTGGAATCATTTTCGTCAATCTTCGTTGCACCGACTCCAGTGAATTGATATCCATTCTATAATACGGGCACCAGAACTAAACTATATTTGAAGTGGCTAATATATGATCGGTTACCGTCAGCGGTTCAGTAATTATGGGGGTGTTTTTAGATAGTTTTGTAAGTTGATAACTTTCACTTCTATTCATTGTCTTGTGCAAGTGCTTAATTTTCTAGATATAGGTTTGGTTAGCTTAGCACATGATTTCAACCCCTGAATATACAGCAATTACCTTTGAAGCTTCCTAGTAAGCCCGTATTGATGATAGTTATGTAATTTGGGCCAATATAAGTTTCTTAACTGTCAACAGTTAGATAATTAAGGGGGGCGTTTTTAGACAGTTTTTCACGCTGATTACTTTCACTTCTATTCATTTTCTTGGGCAAATGCTTAGTTTTCTACATATAGGCAAGTTAAGATATAGGTTAGGTTAACACATGATTTCAGGATTTTATATATTTTTCCCAACATAATACAATTTTATCTAATAAAATCAGTGAAAACTATTTTTAAACCAATCTTCAAAGAAAAACAGCGGGCGGCCATGATCCGAATAATTACCGTAATTTGTTCCACTCGCCCACAACTGTATTCCCATGTCAGTGTTTACTTATCTCACACCTAAAACTAAATTTGTCTAATTTAAAACACACTCGATGCAGGCATGGGAGTTATAATGACTTTGCGGTTAATGGTACGGCAGAAAATCGTTCCTGTGCAAAATGTGGTAATGTTAGGTTAGCATTAGAGAATTCAGTCCAACTCAGCCCATTGCCAACTCGGACCATCAAATACCAACTCGGACACTCTTGGATATCCAACCCTAAAACGTAAAAGTTTACACATTTATTTTTGCATGAATGATAAAAGTACAAAGGTACAATGTGTTATAATACAAAGCGAGTTTTTAACCCTTAAGCCCCGGGTTAGGGTGCTGCTGGCAGTACCCCCCCACGCGGGGTTAAATCGAGAAAAAAAATCATTAAAAAATGGCGGGAAAATAGGTAGACGTTTTGGAACGTCGCCCGGGGCCTAAGGGTTAACCTGCCCCTCCCATAACAAATTCTTCAACCTGTTTAATAGGGAAAATTACCTTAAAAGTTAAAATTTACTATTTATTTACAAAAGTAACTAAAACTGTTGACGGAATTTTATACAAAATATATACAACAAAAGATATCTGAAAACTCAAGTACTGCACCGGGGTAATAATAAAAGAACATTAAATCCTAACCATCACACTATAATATATAATCACTAAATCCTAAACATCACCATTTGAAAAATATTACATCCTAAACATCACCATAATGATAAGTCATATGATATAATTTATTTAGATTTCAGTAAAGCATTCGATAGAGTCCCTCATGAGAGATTGATAAGGAAGGTAGAAGCACATGGAATAGGTGGATCATTATTAAAATGGATTAGGTCATGGTTAACTGGTAGGAAACAAAGAGTCAGCATAAATGGATTAAAGTCAGACTGGGGTGCGGTCAAAAGCGGAGTTCCCCTGGGATCTGTATTGGGCCCTCTGCTGTTTGTTATATTCATTAATGATCTTGATTTAGACATAACTAGTAGGATTGGTAAATTTGCAGATGATACCAAAATGGGGAGAGTGATAATTCAGACAGTGACTTTGAATACCTTCAAAGAGATCTAGATACCTTACATGAGTGGTCAGTAGACTGGCAAATGAATTTTAATACTGATAAATGCAAGGTACTACAGATAGGGAAGACGAATACAAACGTTAAGTATAAACTAGGTAACACGGAAATAGAAAACTCAGTTTGTGAAAAAGATCTAGGTGTATTTGTTAGCAACGACTTGAAACCTAGAAAACAATGTATTAGCGTTCGCAACAAGGCAAACAGGATTCTAGGGTTCATATCTAGGTCTGTGAGTAACAGAACTGCTGACGTTATCTTGAAACTTTACCTAGCATTAGTGAGGCCACACATGGATTATGCGGTTCAGTTCTGCTGTCCTTATTATAGAATAGACATAGATTCTTTGGAGAGAGTACAAAGAAGAATGACAAAAATGATCCATAATATTAGAAACCTTACATATGAAGAAAGACTGAAAAGCTTAGGCTTGCATTCATTAGAGAGGCGTAGAGTTAGGGGAGATATGATAGAGGTGTACAAGTGGGTGAGTGGGATTAAAAAGGGTAAAATGGAAGATGTTCTGAAGCTCAGTAATAACGAAATAACTAGAACAAATGGCTTTAAATTAGATAAATTCCGATTCAGAAAGGATATAGGCAAGCACTGGTTTGGTAATAGAGTTGTGGATATGTGGAATAGGCTACCGAGTGCTATAGTAGGATCGGGGACGCTAGGGAGCTTCAAGACGAAGTTGGATAGGCACATGGATTGATGGAAGTGCTGGGATGGGTGTGAAAGGGATCTGCCCTGTATGGGCCAGTCAGCCTCCTGCAGTATCCCACTTTCTTATGTTCTTATGTTCTTATATAAACTATAATAACTCCTGGGTCTGGAGCAGTAAGGGTACACTTAACACACTATACTTATGGTTTAGGAGACCAGATGTTAACTTCTCATCCTATACTCAGTAACTCACTCTGGAGCACACCAAATTTTCCACCTCCAGACCAGGACCAATCACAGGGCTCCACATACTATGGTACTAAGACCAGCCAGTTATACCCCAGGCTGACTGATGGGCAGCCAGTGCCATCTTGTGACCATAGTCTTCCCTACACAACCTGAGAAGTACAGGTAGTCCCCGACTTACGACTGCCTCAACTTAGGTCCATCGGTACTTACTGTATGATATATATGGACACAAAGTAGTACCTTCAGCTGTATATTATTATATTACTCTTATTAATTATGTATAGTAAAGTATTACAGAACATGTATTAATTCTATGTAATATCCCATTTATTGTGCACCATATTATGTATATAAATTATCACATGTTCTGTAATACTTTACTATACATAATTAATAAGAGTAATATAAGAGTAATATAATAATATACAGCTGAAGGTACTACTTTGTGTCCATATATATCATACACTTACAACCTGCTCTGACCTTATGACCGTCGGGACATACAACCGCCACAGTCGTGCCCCAAATTTTTATTTATTTATTTTTTCCCCCAAAATGACGCACGCATTTTCTATACCAAAACGTTTCCAGTTAATGTAGTCCATGTATAATTAGAAAATTATGGGGGCCCCATGTGCATTCAGCTGACTACATTAAAGGTAAGTGCTCAGTCACACTGTATCCATTCCTCATTATTTATTACTTCTAGGGTACTGTATTTCATTGTAGATTTTTTTTTTTTTTTTTAATCTGTCGGTCTTACAACCTGGATTTGGGTCTCTAACCCCGTCGTAAGTCGGGGAGCACCTGTAGTTCATCATAACAAATGATAAAAAGCAGCATAGATGCACAAGCATTACTGATAAACAGCCTCATGATGTGTAGCCATTAAATAAAATCACAAGAAAATACTTAAAAGTTTACCTTTTAATCTATGCATGAATGATAAAAGTACAATGATAAAAAGCAGCATAAAGGTACAAACATTACTGATAAACAATCACGAGATCTGAGGTTGACGAGTTCCACAACAATGTACCCACAGAGGGCGACCTCACTTTACCTGGTGACCTGACAACGATAACCTCACTAGGTATGACAGTTGAGGATGACCTGATCACGAGATCTGAGGTTGGCGAGTTCCACAACTATTCAAATATACTGTGCGAGTTACTTCATGCACAAAGGCAGAACATACCATACAGAAAACTCAGATCAAATAACAATGACCCCAAATGGATACATAATTATTTTAAGAATCTTATTGGCCAAAGGAAGGCTATAGGTCGGAGAATAAATTGTGGTGAAGTTTACCTCCGATATTATTATAAGGTGTTGGCCAAGATAAGAAAAGCAAAGAGGAGGCAAAGTCAAACCCCAAGGAATTCTTCCAAATGTATCAAACTAAACACAGACCAAGATTGGACCAATACAGTCAGATACCGGCGAGCTAACTGATAACAATGGATAAATGAACAATAATCTGAACAGATATTTTTCACCACCGAAAATTTAAACATGATACCCGAGGTACTGACTATATACAGAGATAGTGAAGAAGCTAGATTAGTTGAGATAGTAGTGACTAGTAATGATATTAGTAAGCAAATAGACAAGCTAAAGCCTAATAAATCACCAGGTTCTGATGAGATATTTGCCAGAGTATTGAAGGAATGTAAGGAAGAGCTTAGTATGCCCTTACCAAATTTGTTTAACAGGTCATTAAAAATGGGTGTAGTACCATAGTCCTGGAGGATAGCGAAAGTGATAC
Source organism: Homarus gammarus (assembly GCA_958450375.1). NCBI lineage: Eukaryota > Metazoa > Arthropoda > Malacostraca > Decapoda > Nephropidae > Homarus > Homarus gammarus. Next base: position 126,696 of record CAUDMG010003165.1, on the reverse strand, counting down.
CGATTTTCAAGAGGGGAGATAGATCACTATCCTCTAACTACTGGCCAATCAGTTTAACATCAATTGTATGCAAATTGCTGGAAGCAATATTTTCAAACTTCAGGTATTCAAAATCACCTGGAGAAGCACAAGTTAGGAATGTGAATCATGGTTCATTGATCAAGTGCTACTAACATACTCATAAAATTCATCCTTCATACCGACTGAAACCTCGGTATTCATTCATTCACACTCTTTGTGTTTCAGTGAACCAAAAGAGATGTGAATTACACGAAAGCGCTTGGGAACTTCGTGTTTTCTTCTTTCCTTGTAGTTATCAGCATATACCTAGATCAAGCGCACCTACAGTGATTTACTTGCAAAAATAAATCTTGAACTCATTCCTGAACCTCTAGTCAGTTACTTGTTTGAAGTGTGCAAGGTGGGTCGAGTTAGTAAAGTGTGGGCTCAGTTGGTTATTTAAGATGGGCCGAGTCAGCTAAATGGGTGGGCCGAGTCGGCTAAATGCATGGGCTGAGTCGGCTAAATGCATGGGCCGAGTCGGCTAAATGGGTGGGCCGAGTCGGCTAAATGCATGGGCCGAGTGGTTATTTAAGATGGGCTGAGTTGGAGGTACACTAGCATTAGGGTGCCATACAAATAGACATCACCGTTTTGCTTACAGCTGCCGTACCTATATCTTGCATGTACTGTATTTGATATCATTACTATGTGTTTGCTCCTGGTTAGATAATTTAAGTACAGTACCTTTGTTATATCACCTTTATTTAGTCTTAACTTACATTTATACTCCTTGACTCTCTCTCTCTCTCTCTCTCTCTCTCTCTCTCTCTCTCTCTCTCTCTCTCTCTGTGTTTTTTTTTTTTCTAATGCCCAGGATTTGTTTTGTCATCCTCCTCTGAATACTTTCTAGGGATGTAGACGAAAGGAAAATATCTGTAAATGTTCATTTGTATTAGGTTTTGTGGATTTGAAGTGGCATATATAGGGAATAAGGTTCTGTGCTTCATGTAGCAACATAAAGAAAGAGTCAAGGGGTACAATAGGCAAGCTCAGGTTAAAGGAGCTTACTGTTAAGGTTAGCATACTGTGTGCATGAACTGTGTAGCTATCATTTACTATAAATGACCCACAGAAATGCATGAATTTTAACCCCTCAAAAGTAATATTCGTATATAGTTAGACCCCCCTACTTTTTGCATAAAAATTGATCATAAAAACTCGAACTATACTCGAGTACTGTATATAAGAGGCACATATGACCAGAAAACAATGGAGAATCTGGGTGCTTTACTCTATGATCTGCCGCCTGCTAGCCCTGCACTTAGTGACGCAAGGGTAATTTTACTTAATAGCAAAATCAACTATTTTGCCACTTCCACCACAGTTGTGTGGCAAGAATGGAAAGACAATGGCGTGCATTTTGAGATTTAAACTGAAATTCAAGTGATAAATAGATTTTTTATGAGTTTTTAAAGTCGATAACGATATTTTCATCATGTTTGTTCGTAAAATAGTACGGTGTTGTAGAGCAATCATTTGTGAAGAAATATACATTTAAAAAGTTTAAATACGATGAAAAATGTCAGAAACAACAAAAGAAATGTCGTCATTTGAGCACTCCCTGACCACCTTGAGTGGTAGCGGCGGCATGTGTCCCATGGGCTTCCGAAAATGTTATACGTACTGTACTGTATTGACATGCTAGTACTGTACAGTACTATTATTGGTAAAATTGCAGTTTTGGCCAATATGCCCTAGTACGAGGTAGTTTAGAAGTTAGTTTATCCTGTGTATTTTGGTGTGATTTAATCAAATTTTACCTTTATTTCCAGGGGAAAGTACCCGTTTTAGTTATTCCCCCCCCCCCCCCCCCCCCTCTAAAGGTATGGAAAAACTTTAAAATTCATTTCTGACGTTATTATTCTTTGCCGCCTGGTTGACATCGGGTTAGAAATACTGTACTTCAAATAAGGAGATCTAAAGTTTGGGGGCAGTTTAAACAGTCGTTTGTGTAATGGCTGAAACTGCGGTAATACCCTATTATTATGTAAAGGCAGGAGGTTAGTGAAAAAAAATTATAGTACATGTTTAATGTTTTTTAAGACCTGTAGCTTGTTTCTTTTTCAGGCTTGACACTGGAGCCAGGAAAACGTTATACTAAAACTGTGGATCATGATTTCCACATATCAGCAGCTGTCTTAGATACCAGCTGTGGTGATGATGAGCTGGTCAGGGTAAGGCTTTTATCCATTGTTTTAGATATATCTGTACTGTACTGTCAATTACTAAGTACTGTACCTAATGTTTTGAAGTGATAATATTTCCAATTATTGTCACCAGATCACATTGAATGGCAGAAGGTATATACTGTATACAATAAAATATAGCATTTATTTTTTTTATTTTTTTGTATCTCTAATCGTGTTTGACATCAGAAATAAAAAACATTGAGTCATTTTGAACGTTGTTTAGTACTCTATGTACTTCTCCATAGTTTTGGTATATTATTGTCTCATTGGTTATTGTGTTATCACCTGGCTGTTCTTGTAATCCAGTGGCAGGTAAAACAGGTTGGGAGTTCAGTTTTGCCAGGCTGTTTTACTCTAGGTCTGGGATTATCTTGGATTGTTTGGGAAATGTTTTTCCAGTTGAGTCCAATGTCAGGCAATTTGGAAACCTTCCTTCCTGCCTTGAGTTAAGAAAGTGTAGATTGATTTGTGGATTGCAGTAGTTCCACTCATATGTGTCTGGGTCCTGGGAACCCAAGGTTTTCAATATGGTCCCTTGTAGTTAGAACTGCAGTTAAGCAACTGGAATACCTTTACCGTATTTTACGGCATATAAGACCCACTTTCTTGTCTGAAGAATGGCTAAAAAAATTCAGCATGCATCCTATGTGTGAAGTTGCGGTTTCCCGTAAGCTAATGAATCCTCCAGTTGCTGTCCTCAGTAGGCTAAGTTCTACCTAACCCAACTCCAGAATTAAATATATGTTATGCTTACTTAAACACATGATTATTATTATTCTTAATTAATTAGAAAAATAATTATTGTAAAAATATAAACTTGATTTATAACTACTCTGTACGGCACTGATGATAACTTGAGATGATTAGCGTCCGTACGGCAGACACCCAACTCTTCAGAGGTAGCTAAGGAGTAACCATTTCTGAGCTCTTACAAGCATTACAATTAATTAATGCCATACCTGCATCATGTATTTTTCACTCTACAAACACCTGGTACAAATGGAGATTTACAGATAACTTTCCTTTCACATATGCATCTGTTAACATTGCTGGTGGCATTGTAGCCTGGTAGGAGGCAGCTATCAAACAGGGAGGTACTACCACCTGGGAAAATATTGAAAGAATAATATATTGTCTAATGGTGGTAGACCCTGCTGCTATATGGCATCACAAAAATTGTGGCCAAGTCTCAGGTTGCTGATCTGACTTTCTGCCTGATTTACACATAATTGTAGGGTCTCAGTTGTTTCTCTTATCTTAACAACAAAACATACTGTGTACAGTATGACCGGATAATTCACAGTTTTTTATTTCGTAGTCCTTTATTATTCGCGGATGACACCCTGGATGTACCCAAGAATGTCTGCAGGTAGTTTTAAAGTTTCATTTTTGCGGCCGGGACAGGGAGCCATCCTTTCTAGAGAGTAATTTCCTTTACCTGTGTTGTACTGTACAATACTATACTGTATGTGTGTGTGTGTGTGTGTGTCTACACATGCGCATGGTATATATACAATCCAAAAAATTTTTTAAAAAATGTGATTCTACCCTCAAGTCTACTCCGTGCTTTGTTATTAATAAATCACGGAGTATACTTGAGGATAGATTGTAAAATTTTTAATAAATTTGTTTATGATTATTTGTGAGAGGATTCTCCCATTATTATTTATTTGCATGTGTTTTGTGTGTACACACACACACACACACACACACACACACACACACACACACACACACACACACACACTCATAATTACAATACAGGTAAAAGAAATAATTGTTTTAGGGCAAACACATAAAGGGAATGTACATTTCTTTTTACAGAAAAAAATGTAAGGCCCCCCCCCGTCAGCAAATGTTATTCACGGATTTGGCGATTCGCAGCTACTTTGATAACCTAACCCTCGCGAATTTGAAGGACGTTCTGTATACCGGTAACTTTTCTTACTCTTGATCTATTTTATTCTCCTGTGATACCAGTTGACAATAATATTAAAGCAGGGCTTTCTCAGATAGGTCCCACTGGTTGGGAAGGTTGTGGACCCCAGGGCTGACTTGACCATCATCAAACTGATGTCACAATGGTTGCTGGAGGATCAGCTTTCTTCACACTTCACTTTCCCAGCATTTGCAGCCTGAGATCTAATTTTTATTCTGTAGAGCACCATCTATTAACCTCTTCCCCTGATCTCTTACTACTACTATCTGAACTTCAACTGACCAAAGCAGCTTCATCCAAACCTTTTCAAATCTCCAACTACAACCTTTATACTTCTTTCCATTCTAAGGGAGGTGTATGCACCTATTGCAACACACGTACACCTCTAGCTCGACTTATGGATCTTGAATCTTCTCTTTATGATGTCTTCTGGCTCAAAATATTTCAACCAACTTTGAATATATTTATTTTTTCCTATACTTTTCTCCCAATTCTACCAACTATTTGGAACTCTTTGACTATCTCGCTTCTTGCCATGAGTCGTTGCTTTCCACACACCCCAACACCGAAATCCTCTACCTTGGGGATTTCAATGTACAGTCGCTAAAACAACTATCTGTGCAGGTGGGGGTCGATATACTCCCAAATTTTACGTGTGACTAGTGACAGCCCTCATATACCAAAATTTGTTGTCCATGGTCTCATATTGTTTCCCACAAAGTATGCATAGATAGTTGTTTTAGCTACTGTACATCACAGAGAGTGGCTTGGCTCTGCAAGGGATGACCCAGGTGGTGTTGAGGGACTTTTTTCCTTACTTAATGATCTGGAACAAATAATTAAACACCCTACTTTCACTTTACAATCATGGTTTGATCGCTTAATAATAATAATAATTAATGGTTTATTGAAAGAGTTCTGTAGCTCGAAGGCTGAAAATATACATTGGACAAAAATGGCTTATTACATACAAAGACATGGGGTGGGTGGGTAGTTTAACAAAAGCTTTCATTACTGAAAGAAGAAGGAACAATGATTGAACATAAAAATTATTATAGTTTACAGTTGATGGCCCAGGCCTGGGCTGGTCATGGAGACACCAGGTGGTGTGGTGTTCACGTGGTGTAGTAATTCGTCCTTGGGTGTTGATATGAAGGACCTCACGTGGTCATGGAGACACCGGGTAGTGTGTTGTTCACATGGCGCAGTAACTCGTCTTCGGGTGTCGATATAATAATTAATGGTTTAAGATAATATGGCAGCCCGAAGGCTGAAAATATACAATGAACAGAGATGATAAGTTACATATGGTGGAATCAGGGAGTGGGTCACTTGATTGACAAAAGCTTTCAGTACAGAAACAAAAGAAACATAGTCAACATATAGAGTAACTGTAGATCTGGTACTGTGGGAGCTGGTCTTGTAGACATTCTTGTGACCTGATGTTGGCACCAAACCTGGCTGTTAAGCCACTACCTCGCTGCAGCTGCAGATGCACCACGTGGCCCGGATAGGTCCTACTGCTCACACAGGATGTTGGAGATGGTTCTTGTTCCTCATGTGATGTACTTAGGAATTCATAGTTCCTCACCTGGGTGGAGTAGGGAGTCCTCACTTCTCTCCTGGTGTAGTTTGGACTTTGGAGTGTTTCTTGGGTTTTCATCTAGTGTTGGTGGTGGCAAGTGTACCACGGGCTGGGTGTGTCATGTCAAGGGTCAGGTCAACACTGACCGCTGAGCACAATTGTCACTAACATTTGCTTCTTTCTTTCGAGTTGAAATTGTCACTTTTGTATATCACTTGTGGGTTGATCATCAATCTTTGCACTGTACTGTTGGTGGGAGGATGTTGATAAATCCAGATTGGAAGGAGGAGATGGGGAAGGGGAGGGCCCGACAGACCAGGCTGGCAGCTGTCTCCCTGGTCAAGAGACTACGGCTGCGCTAGCGGGCAGCGCCGACTACACATGCCATTACCCTATGAAGACTGAAGGAAGGACCTCACGTGGTCATGGGGACACCGGGTGGTGTGGTGTTCACGTGGTGCAGAAACTCGTCCTCGGGTGTTGATATCAAGGACCTCACGTGGTCATGGGGACACCGGGTGGTGTGGTGTTCACGTGGTGCAGTAACTCGTCCTCAGGTGTTGATATGCAGGACCTCACGTGGTCATGGGGACACCGGGTGGTGTGGGGTGGTGTCACAGTATCTCACCCTGCTGGGTAGTGTTATCTCGTAGTCAGGTGTGAAGCCGACCCACGGTGGACTGATTAGCACCTCCTGGTCAGAAGATGGCAGTCAATTCCCAGGGGTGCTTATCTCACTGGTGGGTCACGGCTCTCACTAATACTGTCTAGTGCTGAATTCACCGTCTTAAGCACTGTTCAACACTGATCCCACTTCTTTCCGAAACGAAATTGTCACATCTGATTATGTTGATATCCCGGTGGTGAGGATGGGTCGGGGAGAGGGACTTGGGAAAATGGGCCGAACATTGGCCTAGGGAGGCCGCTGCTCAGCAGGAGCAGTGCCTGAATAGGTCTCGACCCTACGGTGGTCAAGGATGTTCTCTTGCATGTAGGGGGAGCCTCCTCAGTTGTGGCGTGACCACATAAGGGGACAGGCGTGCCCATGGGTGGTCTTGGCTTCCTGATCGTCCCACAAAGGTCCCCTCAGTTGGCAAGTTTTTGCCAACATGGGGGAGCAACATAAAAGTCCCAGAAGAGGCTCTCTCATGGACGCAGACATCTCTGATACGGATGCCATCGCCAACTCGTCTGGTCATAATGAATCCAACACCCTTCAAGAGTCAGACCCCGGTGATTATGATAGTGATGGCAATGTTTCTATGGGAAAACACTAGGCAGAGTGGAAACACTAATGCCATGGACCCTATCACCCTGCCCTCTGCTAACCAGCCAAGTAAGCTGAATCTACACTTCCCCAAGGACTCACTGAAATCCGTGGAGGAACTCTTTAATTGGATGATGAAGTACTGCAGACAACACTGTCTCAGCATTCAATTCCGACAGGGTAAGAACCGGAACTTTATCAAGTGTCAGACTCCTGAGGTCTATGAAACACTTAGTACTGTTGACGGGGTTGTCCTGGTGCCGCCCCCCCCCCCCCCCCCCCCCAGTAGACGCTGATGAATGTTGCCATGTCCCAGTGAAACGTTTCCCCCTATACGCTGACATCAAAGATGCGCGTGACTTTAATTCTAGTATACTCGATATACAAGCTGCTGTCATTGTCAAGTGGAAGGGAAGGGAATGCCCAACCACTGTGGAGGCCCACCCAATCCTCCCTCCACTTTATGCTGAACCCTATCACCCTGGGCCTGCATTTTGTGTTATCTGTTCTCATTAGGGTCACCTTCACTGCCTGCTGCCGATGTGATCGTCCCAGTTGTCGCTTCTCTTCACGTAACCATAACTCCGCCGCCTGTGGCCAGAAAATCAAAGACCACCTGAATGGGGATGGTGTGGGCTATGTAGTTGATCCCAGGTGTTGTAACTGTGGCGGCCAGCACAATGCTGACTCATGGCAATGCCCCAATTTCCCGTCTGTCCTAGGGGAAAAGCCTCCCCGAAGGCCGCGTCTACCACAAGCGCCCCCCCCCCGTCTACCGGGCCACCTCCCTCTGCGTCCCCTCTGTCTCCAGCAACGCCTTCTTCAACAACACCTGCTCCTGCCTGGCATCACCTGGCTGCAACACAGCAGTCCCGGCCATCTCCTAACTCATCTACTACTGGGCCTCCTCCCCGTCTCTACTCTGATGCTGTCAGGCCTTGTGCTTCCACCGGTGCCCTCCCACAACCGAACTCCAGTGACATGACACATCATATCCCTCTAACAAGAATTTACCAACCGTATTGAAAAACTCTTCGTTACACTGTACAGTACCACTATCTCCGACCTACTCTTGCCCTCTGTTGCCACCCAGCCACTCCTCTCTTCTGGTTTGACATAAGCTGGTAGTCCCCCTGTGAGCCCCCCCCCCACAAGCCGTGCGTGCTTCTGTATCTGTGCTGTCTCCACCAGGGCTATCTATTGGACCTGAGGACACCACCCCCGGCTACCCGTACCCCATCGGCATGTCGACACACACGCCATCACAATCACACTAAAAGGTATGTCCCTCAATATTGTCATGCCTATGTGCCTCCCTCCACCCCTACTGTACCTGTCCCACCACACCATATCACCTCCACCCCCACTGTACTTCGCCACGCCTAGTACATTGACAACCCTGAGCCTGACCAGATATCCCTCCTCCTAGTGACAGGCCTGGCACTTGACTTTATTAGGGACCTGCCACACTTTGCCATAAACAGATAAATTGTACTGGGAATTTTACCCTCACACACTCATCATTCTGTCACTTTATGTAACTTGCTGACAAAACCCATGACCCTTCAGGCTTTTACGCCCTTAATGTACGAATCATAAGGGCAAGCATGAACTCCGCATGCTTCCCAGATGGGCCCTGTAAACGCTTCTGCGCTTCACCTTGCACAGGATGTAAGGGGGTGCCAAATAAACTAGCCCCCTCGGGGGCAGTCTAAAAAAAAAATAAAAATCTGCAGGGGAGAGATAGGGCATATCAAGTTATGAAACTATCTCCTCCTTTAACTCCTCTTTCATTACTTCTAGGAATCATTGTAAGGCTATTCTTTGTAGGGCTAAGTGAAATTTTATAAAACGAAAGACCGCTGACCTGACAAACTCTTCTTCTAGTAAATCCTTCTGGTCCTTAATCAAAAACATTTGTAATAACTTCTGCACTCCCTCTTTCCCTCCTGTTTTCTGTCCTGATAACTCTATAGCTAACTCTCCCCCTGATAAAGCCAATCTCTTTGGCACCTTATTCTCCTCTAACTCCACCTTATATGATTCCAACTACCCTTCCTACTCTTCCTATTGAACTTCTGCACTTTTCTATAATCTCTAATCGTAGGGTTGCTGGTGTGTTATCCAATCTGGATGTAACTAAGGTGCATGGACCAGTCGGAATACCCCCCTCGTGTTTTGAGGGAGTGTGCCGAAGTTCTGGCCCCTGTGTTTGCTTGCCTCTTTTGCCTTTGCCTCAAAACCCCATTTTTTCTTCTTCTTGGAAGCATGCTTCAGTTCATCCCATCCCGAAGAAGGGTGACCATTCTAATACCTCTTATCACCCCCATTGCCCTCACTTCATCCCTCTCTTAAGATATTTGAAACAATCTTATACCCTCATTTTCTCCGTCACCTTGAATGCCTTTCTCTTTTGTCGGACCAGTATGGCTTTCCCCAGGTGAGATCTGCTCTCATACTGCACCCATCTTTGGTCATCCTCTCTTAGGGATTATGGGGAAACTTTAGTTGTGGCCCTCGACATCTCCAAAACATTTGACAGGGTATGGCACAAGTCTTTGCTTTCTAAACTTACCTCTTCTGGTTTCTCTCCCCCACTTTCTCTAATTTCTAGCTTCCTTGAGAACTGATCTATGGCAGTTGCTGTAGAGGGATCGATCTCTTGCTTTCTCTACCAATAGTGGTATTCCACAGGGTTCTTTTCTTTCACACTACTACTAACTTTATCCAGTCTTATGCTGATGATTCTACTCTTCACTCTTCTCGTGTTTTTCCTTCTCCCTAACTCTCAAACTAGATCTGTTTCTAGAGTTGATATCGTTTCATCTATCAATGCGTATCTGTGCAGCATCTCCGAATAGGGAGGTAGAAATTTGGTTAAATTCAATTGTAATAAAACACAGTATTTATCAATTACACTTTCCAAAATAGAGGATCTCCCACCAATCACATTTCAGGATGCAGTCATCTTGCCAAATTCTAAAATATATATGCTAGGCCTCACCATTTCCTCTAATATGTCATGGAAGCCACACATCCACAACATTGCTAAAGCTGCCTCCTAAAATCTGGGAATGCTGTACAGATGCCGTAGCTACTTCACTCCTGAGCAGTTACTTCAAGTTTATAAGGGATTCATTCGTCCTAACTTGGAGTGTACTGCTCTCACATCTGGGGTGGTACTTCTTCTGTCCAACTGTTAGATAGGATGGAATTATAGGCATTTTGTTTTATTAGCTCTCCTTTAGTCAGTAATCTCTCTCTTCCGTTTCTCTTCGCGGCAATGTTGCTTCGTTCTCTTACTTTTGCAGGTACTGTAACGGGCAATGCTCAGTGGATTTGGCATTCTGTGTGCTGCCGGCAACGCAGTGGGCTCACAACACTCGTCTTGCGCGCGGTGCCCACCGTTTCTGTGTGGATGTCGGTCACACTAGAATAACCCATTATAGTACATCATTCTTTCCTCACACAGCCAAACTGTGGAATGCTCTGCTTTCTTCTGTGTTTCCATACTCTTACAATCAATCTCACTTCAAAAAGCTGGTTTTTGCCCCCGCAGGCCCTGTTGTGGGTTGATGACCTGTGCCCTGGTAGGCTGTTCCCCATAAAAAGGAAAAAAAATGAATGCTACTGGGCAAAGCTGTGAGGTGTTATGGTCGTTCTTCAACTCGTATTTTCGGGTTGATATACATAACTTTCTTCATTTATTTTTACTTGGTTACATGCACACACTGTCCTACATATATATTTTGAAAAAAATTAAAGAAATAATTGTTCTAATGACAAACACCTCAAGGTAATACAGTGGGGTATGCTATAACAAACAGATCCTACTACAAATATTCCTATAATAAACGGTTTTACCTATAAAATTGAGAATGCTATAACGAACGCAACTCCTACAACGAACGCGGATGAATACGGGACTTTCGTCTGGCTCATGAATATTGTTGTATCGCGGCTCACAACAAGAGCGTCAGGCGCCATCTTTATCTCATTGTTTAGCCAGTGCACCACTGTTAATGTTGAAATTTCGTCTTTTGATGTGGAAATTCGTGTTATTTGTATAACTATTTTGTTATACAAGTAGACAATTGTAACAATGAATCGTCCAAAGCGAGTGAGAAAGCTAATAACCCTTGAAACTAAGAAAGAAATCATAAAGAAACGTGAGAATGGAACAAGCATTGCAAAACTTAGTAATGAATATGGGATGGCAAAATCGACTAAATGTACGATTTTGAAGAATAAAGAGGAGTTAAAAACTGTGCAAGTGGCTAAGGGAATCTTTAGACTTAGCAAAGCAAGGTGTAATGTGATTGAAGAGTTGGAAAATTTACTCTTAGTGTGGATAAAGGAGAAGGAAATGGCAGGTGATAGCATTAGTGAAGCTATAATTTGTGAGAAGGCCAAACAATTGTTTGAGGACCTTAAAACCAAGACTCTCAGTGGAAGTGATAGTGCTGTGCCAGTGCTTAGGGGTACCTGCATGCTGAACAACACTAAGGTAAGATATAGTACTGTATTTTTTACATTTTCCACAGAAAATTTTCAGTGTTAAGTGGTTGTATTTGGGGGCCTGGGACGGATTAATCCTATAACGAACGAATACTATAACGAACGAGGTTCTAGAACCAATTAGATTCGTTATAGCATACCCCACTGTATACATTTCTTTGTCCACTAGTTAGCTGGCTCATTGGGGGAACAGTTGGAAGGCATTGTGTGTGGGGGTAGCGTTGCTTGGGAATTGGCAGAGGTAGCATCTCCGTTGCTATGGTGAAGTAGGGAGTATATTTGTACCTGTATATGCATATGGTGACTGTGTTAAACTTTCATTTAACTTTTATTAACTGGTTTGGCAATACTGTACAGTATTTTTTGTTGTAACTTATTTATTGTATTATTTTTATTTACTTCTCACATTTATTGTACTAGTACTATATACAGTACAATGTTTTAAGAAAATTATGGCTACAGGAAGAAAATGCACACAAGTTTTTTCCTAAATACACTACTCCCTGCTAAAATGGGGGGTGCGTCTTATATGGTCGTGCATCTTATATGCCGTGAAACACGTTAGGTAGAATGGAAGTGCGTTGATGCCTGGAATTCCATAGTGATTGATTGATCAAGCTGATTGATAAGGCCCACTAGTGTGGCATCATAACTTGTTGCCTTCAACTGTAAATGGTGACTGTTGCTTCCAGAGTATCTTTGTTGGGACTTGGGTGTAATGGGAAGGCATCACTAATGAGTGCTTTAGTCCCAGTTGCACATGTTAAGGGTTTCAACCCATAGACTGTGTACACGGTCAGGTATTCCAGCCAGAATTCCAATTCTGATCTTAAAAGCTAAATAACTGATTCTCCATTTTTTGGGTAATCAAGCCATTTATGTACTAAATTAAATTCCCATCTATATTTAAACCTTCAAGCTTTATTCTTGCACCATCCAATACACAAGTACTGTACTCTGACATGCATTCTTTCCTAATGACACTAGAAAATAAGTTGCTTCCCCACCAGGATACAAGCTCAAGAAATACTGTATGTTAATGCAGTACTATTGTTAAGTTATCATGCCTATTTTAGGATGCTGCCATGGGTATCGTTTTGGCTCTTGTGATTACACTTGTTGGATTTTACTGTCTTGCTGTAGCTATGTTGCCAATGTTCATAATTGCTTTTTGTGACATTTATGAGAAACTTTATACTGTATGTACAGTAGTTTAAATTACTTCATGTATGGCATATGTTAAATATTGATCAGTTTATAACAAAACATTGTTGGTAAAAATTTCTTTCAACTAACAGTTTGTCTTCACAGGTTATAGTGGAGGTTGATATCAACGAAGGGGAAATTATCATTGCAAACCTCAGCCAGAAATATGGCATTCTCCAGACCCAGCTTGATCTACAGTTTGGGGCTGGATCTGCTGTTGCATTCTATACAGATGGAGGGACAGCCCCAGTCCATTTATCTGGATACATGATATTTGAAGATGATGATTTTTCTTTTGAAAAAGACGGCCAAAAGCTAAATGCAGATGGAATAGATGTGGAAGGAGGAGTAGTAGAAGAAGAAGAAGAAGAAGAAGAAGAAGAAGAAGAAGAGGAGGAGGAGGAGGAAGATGATGAAGATGAAGAAGAGGAGGAAGAGGAAATTGTACCCGTTAAAGAAGGTACAGTAGAGGTTATTTATGTATTGGGATACATTCAGGTACAAACTTTGTGTATTATATTAGCTAGGTATACATATGAGAAGCAAGCGAGAAGAATTACTTAAAATCCATCCTGAGGAACAACATCCAGGAGAATATTTTAATGTTTGTTAAAAGTTGAATACTGTATTTTGTTTATTTCAGACAACCCAGTACTTGATGCTGGCCAAGCATCAAAAAGGAAGGCAGAAGAAAAGGCAGAATCACTTACTAAAAAGGCTAAAATGCATTCACCAGGTCATCAACCAAGTAAGTTTACCATGCATGAAGAGGACTTTTCCTCCGAGTGAAAGGAAAAAATGTATGCGGCTGGTGTGAGAAATGTGATGTTCTGTGGCAGAAAACATTGGTAGTTAAAGAGGATGACATCAGTAGACTCGAGCAAGCTGAAATGAGAATGGTGAGATGTATGTATAATATTGTAATGTGACATTGAAAGACAGGAGGTCCTGTTCAGAGCTAAGAGGGCAGCTTAGTATTGAGAGTACAGTAATGGTGAAATCTTGTGAAGAGGCATCCGAGATGGTTTGGGCATGTGGAGAGACCGGATGAGACTAATTATAGGTCGAGATGCATGAGCTTAAATGTGGAGGGGATGAGAGCCACGAGTAGGCAGGCCAAGAATGACATGAGGAGAGGTTGTAAGAAATTAAATGACAAAGTTAGGAACCTGGTGAGAGACTGTGCAGCATGAATAGTTACCATCAGGTAACTGCGGCTGACCCACACAAGTGTATAAAATAGCTGTAAAACAATGATGATACCCCAAACATGTACTGTACAGTATATAGTATACTGTATATCAGTGGTCCCCAACTTTCTGTTGGCTATGGGCTACATTTATCAAAATAAATATAGTGGAGGGTGCCAGTAATTTTTTGGGGTCTAAATTTATAAAATTTGCTCGTATGCAACGTTACAACTGTTACATACTTATTTAATTTACTCCTTTATCATGCATTTATAAGACAAGTTAAGAAAATATAATTTCTTTTAGAAGTTTGGTGAGAAGGCTGGCTCTGCATTCCATCTGCTAGTTTGGAAATCTCCGTGGTGTAATTTGTGACTGCTATTCTCATGCGGTCATTCAGGTGACCATTAGTTAAACGTGACCTGTACTTGGATTTTAAGTACTTCATTATCGAGAATATTGATTCACGCATGTAAATAGAGCCGAAGCATGAAATTAGTCTTTGATAAATCTCCTTCAGAAGTGGAAATTTCTCAGAATCCACTAATGTTAAAAATTCTTGATTCTTGGTGTTCTGCTTTGCTTTTCAAGCATCAGTCAGCTTGCAGAGTTCAGTTCAGATGTGATATCAATCAAAAATGCTAAATCATCAACCACTGAGGATCACCGAGTTCTCCGTAGGACTTGTCCCTTTCTTGCAAAAAAATAAAATTATTTCAGGAATTAGTTGTTCAAATATTTGGAGAATTTTTCCTTTGCTATGCCAACATAATTTTGTGTACAAGACAAGGTCACCACACCGAGTACTTAATTCATCCAGGAGTGCCTTAAATATCCTGATGGAATAAAAAAAATTTACAACTACCTTCTTTGCAAGGTCATACTTTAGTTAATTGCTTTTGAACACAGAGCTTGCCGGTGTATTATGCAATAACTGATGAGCTGTGGGAAAGCAGGGTAATTTTTGCACAGTTTGACAAAACCAACATTGCATCTATCATTGAAGGAGCACCGTCCGTTGTTAATGACACAAGCTTTTGAAGGGGCACACTGACCTCATCTACAAAACTCATAAAGGGTTGATAAACATCTTCACCATGTATTTTTCTTTTCGTGGGAAAAGAGCCAAAATAATCTTCTTTCACACTATTATCAGCAAAAATCATATGCACAAATAGTGTCCACAATGTCTGTTGATTCATCAAATTGCAAGCTGAAGTACGTGCACTTTTCCAAGTAAATTTTTATTTGATCAAACACATTTTCCTACATCATCTCTGTCCTAAGAGTGACTGTGTTTCCTGACAGTGGTACGGATTTTATTGTTGATATAATCTCGGTTTTATTCTTGAAATCTTGCAACAAGGACTAGGCAGAAGCAAGCATACAGCCTTTCAGAGTTTTATCATCCTCAAATATTTTTTTCTTTTTTGCAAGAACATGAGCATCACTATATGATGCCACTGTTGATGCTCTAGCTTTGGAAATTGATTTCCGGAAGGTATCTTGTTGGGCAAGCAACTTATCTTTTTATTGTTTTACTTTCTCGCTCCTTAAAGCACTGTTAGAAGGATATTTAGTTATGTAATTTTGGAGAACTGTAACAAAATGACACTCTACATTGCCTTTCTTGGTGACTGCAACAGTTGCATGGCAATTTATGCACACACACCCACTTATCTCTAAAGTTTGTAAAAAAAAAACAATAAATAAATAAATATTCAATCCCATTCATCGTGAAAAGTGTGATTGTGACTTTTTTTTTTAGAACTTTAAGCCATATTTATTCTTTCTTATGTACTGTAGTAATATTAGGTGCACTGAGACACTCGTCAATTACCTCCCTCCTCCTCTCTGTTAAAATAATAGTCCAGTACCTGTATTAGTATTTTTTAATATATCCTTGCGGGCTCCATAATATGGCTCCGTGGCTGCCATGACGTCCACGAACTACAGGTTGGAGACCACTGCTATATATATAGAGGGTGTTGTAGAATTTTTTTACAGTAGTTCATGTGATTGCAACAGCAAAATTGTCTCACTTGTTGATGTATGAGGACTGCCCCAAATAAAGACAGAGTTGCTGATTTAATACAAACATTCATGAAAAATCTATAAGGGTGTATGTATGTGTGTGCATACTGTAATTACAATACAGTGACCCCTCCATTAACGAACTCAATCCATTCCAGAAGGTTGTTCGTTAACTGAAAAGTTCGTTAACCGAAACCATTGTTTCAATGGGTTTTTGGGTAATTGGTTCCAGCTCACCGAAAATTTCCTAACTTCAACAAAAATGGCAGAAAAATTTACTTACTTTGAGATGTGTATGTAGAAGGCTCCTGGATGATGATGATGATGTGCATTTGAAGTGGGAGGTGGAGGAGGAGAAGGGAGAAGAGAAGGAAGTGGAGGTGGAGGAGAAGCATTTTACTGCTTCTTGGAAGGTGAGTCACCTTCCATGAAAATGTCAGGAACCTCTGGACTGACAGATTCTCCACCATGAACATCCTCTCTCCTTCTTGAAGTGGAAGGCTGAGGGCTAGCATCATCCTCTCTCCTTCTTGAAGTGGAAGGCTGAGGGCTAGCATCTTGTTCCCTCTGCCTTTTACTGAAGAAAGTGTCAATTGTGGTCTGTGGGGCACCTGTCCTCCTCACCATTAACTTATGTTTAAAGAAGGAGACCACTGAGTCCTCAACATGACACAAAGTTAGTTCAGTTTTTTCCACTTCTGGGTGCTTTGAAGCCAGTTCCCTGAACTTCTCCCAGTAGTAAATCACATCTTTCAACTGTTTAGCTGACATATGGTCATCACTTTTAATTTCCTCCTCACCACTGTCAGCCTCTACCCGTAACATCTCATCCAGTTGCTTCAAGTCATCAGGAGTAAGTTCCTCCTCATGAGACATCACAAGCTCTTCCACATCCTTCTCCTCCACTTCAAGGCCCAATGACTGACCAATGGACACAATCTCCTGGTCCAACTCTGTTTCTTCCTCAAATCCCTCAAAATCATGGACTACTGATGGCCACAGTGCTTTCCATGAAGAATTGAGGGTTCTATTGGAGACTTCTTGCCATGATGACACAATCAATTTTACAGCCTCCAGGACGTTGAATTGTGTCTTCCAGAACTGTTTCAGTGTTAGTTCAGGATCAGTGGAAGTTGCCTGATGACACCTCCTAAACATTTTCTTCATGTACACTTCTTGAAGTTGCTGATTACATTCTGGTCCATTGGCTGTATGAGTGATGTAGTGTTTGGAGGCAAAAACAACACTTTCACAAAGTCAAATTGATACTCCAAATTGCTGGCAAGGCCAGGGTCATGACCAGGAGCATTATCCATGAGGAGAAGAGCCTTTAAAGGAAGTTTATTGGTGGTTAGGTAGCTCTTGACAGAGGGTCAAAACACATCAACAGCCCATTCATTAAAGAACTGTCTTGTCACCCATGCCTTACTGTTGGACTTCCAATAAACTCCAAGCTTTGTTCTTACCACTTTCTGTTGCTTGAACACCCTGGGGTTTTTAGAGTGGTAGACAAGCATAGGCTTCAGTTGGAAATCCCCTGAAGCATTGGCACCAAGCAATAGAGTGAGACGGTCTTTCATGGGTTTATGCCCAGGTAAAGAGGCTTCATCTTTGGTGATGAATGTTCTTTTGGGCATCTTTTTCCGGAACAGCCCAGTTTCGTCCACATTGAACACTTGCTGTGGAAGATAATTTTCTTCTTCCATCAGTTTTTTAAATTCAACTAAAAACTTTGCTGCCCCTTCTTTATCAGCACTAGCAGTTTTACCATGCCTAACAACACTTAAAATGTCATTCTTTTCTTAAATTTTTCGAACCAGCCTTTGCTGGCCCGAAAATCTTCAAATTCTGTTCCTGAAGAACCAGGTTGATCTGCCTTTAAATGTTCATAAATCTCCCTGGCTCTTTCACAAATGAAATCACCAGAAACTGAATCACCTTTCATCTGTTTTTCCCTAATCCAGATGATAAGTAACCTCTCAGTTGCTACGATTAGGGATCTACTTTTAAACACACTTGTAGATTTGTCTCTCATGTTCACTTCCTTAAATTTGTCTTTTTGTGCAAGAATTGTCGACACAGTTGATGCCGACATGCCATATTCTTTGCATAGCGCATTTGATTTAATGCCATGTTCGTGTTTTTTTTATTATTTCCTGCTTTATTTGGATTGAAATTGCTTTTCTTGATCTCTTAGGCCCCATGCTGGATTCAAACAATGGCAACACGTATTTTTCAAAGTTAAACTAGCTGTAAATAAAGAATATTTTCTTTAAAATAACACTGCACTGCTCTATATATTGTCAATATGTAAAATAATTTTCAAAATGATCAATAATTTGCTTGGAAACACAGAAAAAAAGCATTTAGTTGAAGAGAGTCTCAAGCAAGATGTTACCTCCAGTGAAAACAGAGAGAGACTGACGCCTGTTTGCTGTGTTAAGGGGCTGGATGCCGCGCATTAAACTAGTCACTTTACCTTCAATTTTGTTCAATAATTATTAAAATGATTAAAAAATTGAATATTAAACTTTTTAAATTGTTGAATAGTTTAAACTTCTTGATATTTACTAAAATAGTAAGGAATTTAAGCCCTAGAAACGATTAATGTATTGGCGGACTGATACTAAAGCTGGTTGCCCGGTCAGTGCAAGCGAAAACATGTTGAGGTCGGTTCGTAAGAACTTCGTTAAGCGAAATTTTTTTCGTTAACCTAATTGAAGATCCTTATGGAAGGCAGTTCGTTAATCAAATTATGTTAACCGAGGTGTTCGTTAAACGAGGGGTCACTGTATCAGCAGTTAACCACATAGTGAAATATGAAGACTATAGTAGTTTAAGGGAACCCAATTTAAGTTTATTTTTAGTATTGCCGATTTGATACTCACCAGTTCCGAAACCTATAAAAACATGTTAAATATGGTATTTTTCAATATAGAATTGGATGACATGGTGGACGGTAAGCAACCTGGCAGTGATAAGAATGACAAGAAGGAAGCAGCCCCCGAGAAGGGTAAATTGACAAATGTGTTTGTTCTGTTCGTGAGAAGCTGTGTTGGTGTAATGATTGTTTAGTATTACTTAACTTGTCTAGTAGTTGTCACTTAATCTATGTATGGTGTTATTTAACCTGTATGGTTTGATACTTAACCTGTTATAAGACGTAGGAACTCTTCGTGTAGGTTTCTTGACCAAGTGGTATTTGTGCTTCATGAAAATATTGTGTGACATGATTTCAGATTCATCATTTCTATTTAAGTTGATAAAAAATTATTCTGTAATATCATCACACAAGTTTACATTTGGTTCAGTTTATATAGGCAATGTAAATATACAGTTCAGTGTGTATATAGACTGCAGGTATATGGTTCAGTATGTATATTGACAATGCAGGTATACAGTTCAATATGTATATAAACAAGGTAGCCATAAAGTTCAATATGTATATAAACAATGCAGGTATACATTTCATGATGTATATAGACACTGCAGGTGTACAGTTCAATATGTATATAGGCAATGCAGATGTATTCAGTTCAGTATACATACACTGTAAACAGTTCAGTATGTACAGTACCCTGTATATAGATAATGCAGGTGTACAGTTCAGCATTATACAGGGTGTCCCATAGGTTTCCATACAACGTATCACCAACGCCATTACAAGCATAACTCCAGCTGTGCTTGAACGTTAGGGGGCAGGGAAAAAACACTTTTATTTGAGTTGCAGGCTGCACTTTTCAGGCATCGTTTGTATGGCTGTAACGAACACCTGTGCAAAATTTCATGCCATTTCATGCATACTTACCCTGCCGCATCGCGAACGACTTTTTGTCAACTTTTAGTGTATACCAAAAATTAGGTGTCATTTAATGTTTTCCAGGATAATGATATATTTTACATGGGTGACATCGATTTAATTCACATGTTATTTTACAGGTACACCGAATAGAAAATCATTACAAGTTCATATTGAAATTCTTTTTTGTGCGGAACCTTGGCATCATTTTCCTAGACAATAATCTTTGCCTAATATATCCATCTCTCGATTCGTATCCCGTCACTTCAGTGCAAGCTTCAGTCATCACTTTTATGCCTCTCTCGACCGCCTGAGTGCTCTTTGGCCACTTGGGCACCACAGAGAAGCAATGTAAGGAGGCTCAGTCTTGAGTTCATTCCTCCAGTTAATCATGGAATGATAGTTTTTTTGCTTGCCACTTTAGTTTCGGAGTCACCACCTTTCTCATGTTGACTACAGGAGGCACATCCTCATTCCCATCTCCATCTTTACTCTCCTCATCAGTATAGTTTAACAAATTCTCGTCAACAGCAGCATCAGAATCTTCCTCCTCCTCTTCAGATCTGCCAGTGCATTCTTCCTTTTGCTGATTCTCCTCTCTAATTTTTCTTATCATTGAGACAGCTTTTTCTCTAACAGTCATGTCCTCATCTGCACACATACCAAGAAGAAGTTGATCTGTGTGGGCGAAGTATGCATTTCTCTGGACAGCCTTCTTCACTATCGTCTCCTCACTATTCAGGTGTTTCATATATAGCAGCGACTGGAATACGTTCCTTGAGCCGTGTGTTACGTAAGGGTGTATCTTGATGTAAAACCACATTGGAGCACTGAAATTTATTCTTGTAATGACAATTCTTTTCAACTCATGGCTGGGTCTTGATGTTGCTACATACAGCCTGAGGATTCTACTCCATAAGGTGTTCCACCTTGACACACAGGGAGGACCTGGCTCAATAGCAGCCAAGTCATCTTCAACAACACCTGTGATAACTCCTTTACAAATCCTATACAGGTATTTCTGATCCCAGGAAGGCGACAACTGGAAGCTCAGACAAAGACTCCTTGATCTGCTTTCCAATGGGACCACTTGGTTTGCCATCATAGTGATAAAAAACTGCGCGGAAAGGCAGCTCATTTCCGTGAAGCTGACATATGAAATAATGGAGCGGGTGACCAAGTAACATTTCAAGATGATGAATGACTCCATTTTCTGATCCTACATTTACATTGGTTCCATCACAACCAACACACACAATGGGCTGCTGGGTTAGATTTTTCTCCACCAGAAACTCGTGAATAGTTTTGGCAATCTGCTTTCCGTGTCCAGTCTTGGGAGTCACATGTGTGAGATATTCATTGCCAGGCTCAACCATGATGACATAATGATCTTTCACCATCATCCTCGAACTCCATTTCTCGGTCTTCTCATTCTTTATCATCACACGAGTGGCGGTCTTCTTACCATCAAAATAGAGTGACGTCAAGTTATCTAAACTAGCCATCTCAATTTCTTGCCTCTTAAATCGGTATTTTTGTCTCGCATCCCGCAGCTTATGTGGTCCAATAACTTGACTCTTGTCATCCTTTGTGATAATGCCATAATCAGTTAAGGTGGCAGTAGCAATGGCAGCTCCAGCATAATCACTAATCAAGTATCGGTCACAAGCGGCAGCCAGTGTAGGGAGTCTTGTCCGGTTCTGTGAACTGGTGTCTGTCAGAGCCCTTGGATCAGGGACAAAATCAGCATCAGTATTGACGAGAGGAATATCTCTTGAATCATATGAATTATCCTCAACATAAGGAATATCTCCAGCTACCAGATATCTATGTTTTTGCTCAAGCTGTCTCCTAACTCTGTCCGCATCATTCTTCTCTCTTGCCGTCACTCTGTCCCACATCTTCGTCACTTTCATGCCAACTTACCCAGGTCTCCCCTACATTACAGTACAGTAACACAACATTGAGAAATGAAATGAGAAAAGGCTGATAATCAATATAGACATAGCACCATACTCATCTGCAACAAGACAACTTAAATGAAATAAGAGATGTGAAAAAAAAGTTGATAAACACTGAACAGAACATTGCACCGCCACAGCGGCTGTTTGGCTAGTACTGTAGGTAAATTTAAAAATTTCAGTAGAAAATGCGGCAGACTAAACCTCGACATATCAGCTTCAAATTTGGCATGGAGTCTTAGATATGTATAAGGAACAATGTCTGAAGAGTGCAGCTTTGAGCAAAATTTCACTGCCCCCTGTTGAACGTGTTCTTCAGCAGTGGAGGACACGCATTGAAGTGTTTTCAACAGAATGGTAGTCATGTAGAGCATATTATATAAATAAAAATGGATTTTCATATAAAATTTATTTTTCCTATGTATGTAAATTTATGGGACACCCTGTACAGTATAGATAATATAGGTACAGTATACAGTTCAGCATGTATATAGACAATGCGGGTATACAGATCAGCATGGACTGTCCACACTACTTAAAGCCACACAAACTGGCCGCCTCAAAATTCCTAACAGCAATTTCGCTGGGTCCATCCCTTCTCTTCCTCCCAAAACACAAAAGCCAGGCAGTTAAGTAGAGGTCAGCCAAGGTAAGGTCAACACTGACCTTTGTAGTACAGATATGCAGTTTAGTATGCAAGATATGATGTATTAGGTCAGGGAAAGGTATATATTTTATAGCATAGTTTTTTTTTTCTTCTCCAGTTGAACAAAAGAAATCACCCACCACAAAGAGCCCGAAGAAAGACAAACTTCCGAAGGATGAATCCAAAACACCAAACAAGACAAAAGAAAAGCACGAGAAAGCTCTAGGTAAGCAAGAAATGCAAGTGCATGTTAATGCACAGAAGGTGAAGGATTATTCAGGAGAGCTTTCAGGTAAATACCATGGCTGCATCTTATTGTACTGGGGGCCCCCCAAGTTTGCAGATTTTTATTTCGCGGTCCTCTATTATTTGCAGATGACATCCTGGATGTACCCAAGAATGTCTGTGGGTAGTTTCAAAAGTTGTTGGCATTTCACTGCTGGGACAGGGAGCCATTCGTTTTAGAGGCAGTAATTTCCTTTACCTGTATTGTAAATATGTGTGTGTGTAGAGACACACACACAAAGCACATACAATTAAATAATAATTTGAAAATCCTCTCACAAATACTGTAAGCAGAATTTTTTTTATTAAAAATGTGAGTCTACCCTCAAGTCCTTGCTTTATTACTTTATAAATAAAGTACAGAGTTAAGGGTAAACTCGCATTTTTAATACTTTGTTTTTATTATTTGTGAGTATTTTCCCATTAGTGTACCTGTATTATTTATTTGTACAGTACAGTGAGTTCTGCTATAACGCGTGTTTTGATAACGCAGATTTGCTCTACGCGATTTATGAATTAGGAACGATATTTGTATAACGCGAATGCTTGTTTGCTATAACGCGATTTTTGCTTACTATTTCTCCAATTTTGTGGTACAATGGGGTATGCTATAATGAATCTAATTGGTTCTAGAACCTTGTTCGTTATAGCATTCGTTCGTTATAGGATTAATACGTTCCAGGCCCCCAAATACAACCATTTAACACTGAAAAATATAATATAAAATTGTAAAAAAAGTGCATAAATATGCATCTAAACCCCTGAAATAAAGAATATCATTAATATTTGTAATAAAAAAACAATAAATTAGAAAAAAAAAAAATCAATAATGTTCGTTGTAGGAGTTTCGTTCGTTATAGCATTCTCAATTTTATAGGTAAAACCGTTCGTTAGTAGGATCCGCTCGTTATAGCATACCCCACTGTATTAACTGTGAATATAGTAAAGAAGAATATCAACAAGAAGCGTTCTGGTGATAGAATTCCCGGTGATGATCGTAAAAGAAAGGATATAACACTTGAAGAGAAGCTCGATTTTATCAACCTCAAAATCACCCTTCTCCCCCATCAAGTAAAGTGTTACATTTACTGTATGATTTCACTATTAGATATGAATGTAACATTTATTTAGACTGTGCTATCCTATGTGTTAGGCTAACTACTAAATTTTTTCGATTTCGAGTAATCTGCACCTAACCTTATTTTCTCCATAAGCTCTGTTATTTCTATTACGCAATTTTCTACAACACGATATTTTACAAGAACACAATTATCGCGTTATAGCAGAACTACCTATATGTGTTTTGTGTGTGTGTGTGTCTACACAAACACACACACAAATATACAATACAGGTAAAAGAAATAATTGTCCTAAGGGCAAACACATAAAGGGAATACAGGGCATACATTTCTTTGTACACAAGTAAAAATGTAACCCCCTCCCCTTCTGGTCCGCATATGTTATTTGCGGATTTGGCGATTCGCGACCATTTTGAGAATCTATCCCCAGTGAATTTTTATGGTGGGGGGGCTGTAGTTTAGTTAAACATGTGATAATTTTCATTAAGAGGGAGCTAGATCAGGATTGCCACAGGTCAGAATATCATGGCAGGCTTAGTAAGAATTGTTTTGAAAAGGTCAAGGAAAAGTCTGGGAAACCCATAAAAGCATTTCAAAATGCTCTTCAGAATTTGTTCTACATATCATGGGAAAATAACTGGATGTTCTTAAGATGAATTTTACCTTATCACCTGGCCAGGCATCAGATGAATGGGGTTTTAACATCAATAAAGATTTACTAGAGTTAAAACTTGCATATTAGAGCAAACTGTAGTGTCAGGTCTCGGGGAAATTGATGGTGTTTGCATTTGCCTTACATAGCCAAACCACCTGAAGAATCTGCACCACAGCTTATTTCACATAAAGATTATCCAACCTAACACTAACCTCATCTCCCCAAATAGTGTTAGGATGGTTAATCTTTAAGTTAAATAAGATGGGGGTGCAGATTCTTTAAGTGATGCAAAATTTTTAATTGATATAAAATCTTTACCAGTTAAACCCAAAAAGACTCCTGATACAAACACTCCAAAGACAGTGCAGTCTCCAGGGGCATCACAGACTCCTAGTAAACCTCCAAAGGTGGTGCTGTCAGGCGGAGTGACGTGTGTAGAAGTTAAGGTTGGCACTGGAAAAGAAGCTAAGAAAGGGAAAATGGTATGTATGAATATTGCTGCCTGCTTGCTAACCACATTGTGCTGTTCATCCCAGAGCTGAAGATATGGTTCTCTTGAATAAAGTTTAGGGTCAAAGCAGGAGCTTTGTCACTTGAATATTTAGTTTTTTTTTTTTTCTTCATACCCACAGGAATTTAATTTAAGGTATACGATTCCCTTCATTCACAGTTGGTAGTGCATTATGAGGGACGTCTAATGAGTACTAAGAAGGTGTTTGACACAGTGAACACTGGAAAGGGCTTCAAGTTCCGACTGGGCAAAGGAGAAGTGATTAATGGCTGGGATGTTGGCTTTGAAGGAATGAAGGTTGGAGGCATAAGAAAAATTACCTGCCCTCCACACATGGCGTAAGTTATTTCTGATTGCTGTACTTCTTACACTTGATATGATTGATATAACATCATCTCTCCACACTTGTGATATTTGGAGTCTGTCTCATTCCCTTGTCATGAATCCTTAGTCGAGATGAATCGGAATTACGGAGTGTTCCAGTGACTCGGGTATTGGTGATTTTGTTGCTCATATAAATCCAGGTGTATTGTATCTGTTATATTCTAGGTAAATTATTTGGACTATTTTGTAGTATGGTAATGTGACATTTAAAATACTACATTTATTTAGTTGATTTTGGTTTATTCTAATTAGCTAGTTTCTGCATAACAGCCATTAGACTAGTTACTGTGGTTCCAGTGATGAACACCAGAGGACCTCAAATTCCCTCCATCCACCTGTCAGGTTGGGAAAAGCCAGCTGAGTCGGTTTTACTCTTGACACCGACTGCTGTAAGTCGGAGCTGCTTCCCCAATTCTCTTGGTGTTGTCTGGGTATTTATTTTCTTTAATGTTATCAACTTGGAGGTATTCTCAACATATTGTAATTCTGTTAACCAACAAATCACCGACTTAGTCATTGAAGCTTTCAATTCTACTTTATATGTCTTTGTCTATGAAATCCAGTCCTCTTTCTTTACTACACTGTTCTACTGATGGATCCTCCACAAATTCACCAAGAACAAAATCTCCCATGGTTGTTAATTAAATGCTTTAATGCAATTAAATGTTTAAATGATAACTCCTTGGTCAGGCCCCCCATGCTTTTTGGAGTCTTGGTGAAACCTCTCTACTGTCCCATGGGACTCCGGATGATATACTGTTGCTAGGTACTGACATAATCCCATCTCCTTCATAACTTGCTTGAATAGCCCTGAGGTGAAATTTGAACCCTGGGGACTGGACTACCTTTGGAACTCCATATTGGGTGAAAAATGCAATCATTGCATTCAAAACCTTCTTTGTAGTTATGCATCTTAAAAAAATAACTTCAGGATACCTAGTAGTGCAACACATCATTGTGAGAAGGAATTAGTTATCTTTTAGTTTTAGGAAGGGGCCCTACACAGTCTATTATGATAGTGCTAAAATGTTATTCAACTACTGGAATTGGCTTTAATGGTCTGATTTTCAACTACTGGAATTGGCTCTAATGGTCTGATTTGGTTTTCCTGCTAGTTGACATTCATGACAAGTTCTACAATATTTACCTACATCACGTTGTAACTTTGGCCAATAGAAATGTTGAAGGATTTTGTGATAGGTCTTATTTACTCCAAGATGACCACCACTATAGTCATGTGCAAGGGTTAATATACTAGTTGATCTAAGTTTAGTAGGAATGGCAATCTGATGTGTTTCTGACCAAACTTCATTGGTGGGAACATGACGTCTGTACTTGCGCTTTAGAATACCTGACTTGAGGTAATAGCAAGTAAGGAGTTTAAATATGTCTGATTCGTCTACAGACTTGTCATAGATTGTGCGGAGCTTAATATCCCCCATTTGACCTTTAATCGGTGCATCAGCAGTGATTGGAACATTATTAAGTGAATCTAAACCTGTACCACTGTACAAATCATTAATATGTAAATCATCTTAATCATCAAGGGAATTAATTTGATTTTCTTTCATGACACAACTGGTTGTGGTACCACTTTAGAACGAGCAAGGTCATTTCCTAACAAAAATGTAACTTTAAAATAGTCCAAGTAATTTAAGAATATAATATATACAATACACCTGGATTTATGAGCTCCAATGAAATCACCAATACCCGATTCACTGGAACGCTCCGTAATCCCAAGTCATCAAGACTAAGGATTCCTGACACCCTTGATGCTCTTAAGGACTTAATACTGTACAGTAGTGGCAAAGTAATGCATGTGAGTGTGATGGGATACTTGTCTAAGACTCTCAACTTCCCTTTATAAGTGGCATCCCCATTGCGAAGGGGTTATGGTACCAGGCATATCCCTTGATGGCCAAATTACTGAGTACACTTTCTAGGTTGAGCCAAATCACCTTACTTAACACAGCATGTGTGGGGTTATTGTGGCAAATGTGCAGCACCAAAACCTGTCATATATAAGCAAATTCCAAATTAATTGAAGGTTCATTTTATCAAGTCATGCATGTTTACCTCGATTTCAGCCAGACGTGTTATTAATCCCCAAACGAGTAAATTTGGTTGGTTTAGCTGTTACATTTTATTTGCCTTGCCTGCAGCAAGTGCTTCAGTTTATTTTTGTATGTTCAATTACCTGTAGTCTGATTTATGCTTGCAGTGCTCTTACATGCATCTTTTTCCAATAGATATGGCAAGCAAGGAGCTCCTCCAGACATTCCTCCTCAAGCAACATTACTGTTCACTGTAGAACTAAGAAATGTTTATTAGGATGTAATTGCAATAAGAGTGGATAAGTTCCAGTTATTTAAATAAAAAAAATTATTTGCATTCAGTGACCCATTTTGGTCATATGCATTTAGTGTGAATGTTAAACTAGTTATTAAAGTTCATGATAGAGTAGTTAGTGGTGCTGCAGTTGACATTGCATGTACAAGTTCAAAAATCTTTTGATGTTCATGGGTGAGTACATTTTATGGATGGTTACTGAAACACACAGCAACTTTTTTGTCAGGTGTTAAGGGTTGTTACTTTTATTATGAAGGACTGTCTCTTTTATAAGAGGAATTTATCATTTATAACCCATTAAAATGGGTAGATTAATATTGTTATTTATGCATAAATATTTTATACATACAGTATTTGGAAAAAAATAAGAACTATATACATCACTAGATGTGAAACATTTTCGTGTAAGTTGCAGCACGCCATCACATTTGTTTGACATGATAAAATACAGTGGTCATTCTTTTTATGGTGCTTATTTCTCCCCAAATGTAACTGAATATTGTAGAAAACATGATCACCACATAGCTTTCATTATGAAGAAATAGATGAAAGGAAAGTAATCTCAATAAATACTGGGACTAACATGAACAAATCACTGAAAAAGCTACCATCAGATATTCCTCCCCCTATTTACAATTGGGGTTAGGTACCTAAAAAAAAAAAAGTCAGTCGAAATATAAATCAGGATCATTATAACAAGGGGTTCAATTGGATACGTTCCTAAACAGTTGGACACCCACATGCATCACGGGAGGAAAAACAAATACTTACACTTATACAGTACAGTAAGTCCTCGTATAACATCATCCCGCTTAACTTTGTTTCGGTACTACGCTGCTAGAGACCAAAAATTCGTTGAACATCCAGGTGATCCGATACTACACCGTTTTGTGTCGTCACGGACTACAGTACTTTCTATGACACATCACCTGCTCTTTTCTGGCTGTGCTATGCTCTCTCATCTCGGTGCGGTGCCCTCACTCCCGGAATGTCACGGCATCCCCAAGCGACGCCAAGCCAGTCTCTGTTACGACTTCACATCATTTGTGTGTGTTTAAGTGCTTTTGCTCCAAAACTGTACTCTGACCGTTCGAAATGGCTTCCAAGTGCTACTGATGCTAGTGTAGGGAAGAGGCAACGGAAGATCATCACCCTTGCTAGGAAAGTGGATGTATTAATCCGATTTGAAAAAAGGGGAACGTGCTGTGGACATAGCGGCTGTGCTTGGTTTAACCACCACAATGGAGCGTACTATCCGGACCAACGCTGGCAAGATTAAGGTTAGTGCTGGAAGTGGTACTACTCTCAGTGCATCTAAAACAACTCATACTAGAAGTACTGTGATAGAAAAAATGTAAAAGGTGCTGGCTATGTGAATGGAGGACCAGAATCAATGCAATGCACCTGTGAGCCTCATGGTTATCCAGCATAAGGCTAGATCCTTGTTTGACACCATGAAGGAAACAGAGGGTGAAGGATGGAAGGAAGAGACCTTTACGGCCAGCAGAGACTGGTTACAATGATTTAAGCGCAGCTATAACTTCCACAATTTTAAGATGACTGGTGAAGCTGCCAGTTCAGCTACGGTTGCTGCAGAGACAATCCCGACAGAATTCAAATGGATTATCCAGGAAGGAGGCTACTCATTGAAACAAGTCTTCAATGTGGATGAGACTGGTCTCTTTTGGAAGAGGATGCCTGAGAGGACCTACATCTCCAAAGAGGAGAAAAGAGCGCCAGGTATTAAAGAGGCAAAAGACAGCTTGACGCGAACGCTGCTGAAAACTTCAAGCTGAAGCCTATGCTGATTTCTCGCGCTGCTAACCAATGGGCCCTAAAAGGTTACTCTAAGGATCACTTTCCTGTCATTTACAAGGCAAACAAGAATGCATGGAAAGCTAACTGGCACCATATTTAGCCAGTGGTTAAACGTGTACGCCGTCCCTGCAATGAAGGAATACTGTGCCAAGGAGAACCTTGACTTCAAAATTCTTCTGAGTGTTGACAATGCTTCAGCTCATCCTCCCAATCTCGACGACTTGCATGACGGTTTAAAAGTTGTATTTCTGAATCCCAACACGACGACACTGATGCAGCCTGTGGACCAAGGCCGTCATCACCGCATTCAAGGCGTATTATTTACGCGGTACCATGGCCCAGCTGCTCAAGGCTACAGATGGAGAAAATAAATCTATGATCTGAGAATATTGGTGTGGCTTCAATATTCTTCATGCAATTGACAACATTGGCAAGGCATGGGAAGAGGTTTCAGAAAGTTGCCTGAATGGTGCGAGGCGTAAATTGTGGCCCTAGTGCATCGACAGGTACAGGATTCGTGAACTTAGTCCCAGCTGTGAATCGGGTTTTTGGATACTGCTTATGTTCCGTACAGTACTTTATTAATAAACGTTTTATTAAAGTATTATGTTTTTTTACTTTTCTTATAATTTTCATGGGTTTTGTGCTGGTTCATATTTATACAAAAGTGGTTAATGTTTTAAAGCAAATGCTATTTAAATATGAATGGCAAATGAACAAAAATGAATAGAGGGACTTAAATGAGGTGGGTTAGGGATAGGTACTTTAAAAAGGTGTTTTATTTTCGTTGGGGAACGTAACTCCTGAATTTTATCTTTTTTATGTAGAAAATTGATCTGCTTAACTTTGTTACGTATAACTTCGTTTTCAGGAACGTAATCCCGATGTTAAGCGAAAACTTACTGTACCTACAACACTCGCCATCATTACATGTCCCCTTCAAGGTTAAGGGGACTCTTGAAGGTGGAGTGCTGTCACTCTGATCCACAGACAGTTTTCCTGGGTACTTTACTTTAGCTTTCCCAGATATTTTCAGTTACAAAATACAGAGCGAATGATAGTTTGTTCTCGCTGACACTGCTTGTATCATGTTCATAAGAGGCAAAGCACTTTGTTTTGGTAACTGAAGTGATTTTTGCGGTTTTTTGTGACAAGAGTACAATGTGAATGCTACCGATGTAAAAAACCCTGATATGTAATAACACCGATAATCGTTGAGCTACATGATCACTGCCATGTGTGATCATGTTATTAAAGCGGAATATCATAGATGGGGGATACCTATATTTTGCTAAAAAAAAATAAAAAGAAAGAAAACCCATGAAAATTTCTAATCATTTTATTAAATCATTCTCTGCAAACTGACAATGCCAGACACAAAAATGATTTACATCTTAATATTAAAACATTCAGGAGCTTTACATCATCTCTAACTAACTCTTGGTTTCTTCCTATCATATGAATCCATACAACCTAATCGGCATGCAAATCTTATCAGAAATCAAACCAATTCCTTCTACCTGCAGATATTTCACTTCATTCAAAATCCATTAAAATTAATTGATACAATTAGCTGTTATATACTACAGCAAAACTTATCTGATAGCATACTGACAGTATAAAAAGAAATTTGCTTAAAGTATATTCTAATATGTTAAATTGACAATAGACATACATCATTGCTGGAACTGCAGACCTTTTTATGTACTGAAGGCATGTTCAACCAAACGGCATTTCACGGTTAGATGAGAATGAACGTTATAATAAAAGCAATCACGATCACAGTCCCACCACTATAAAAGGTCTTCCTTTTCATAATTAAATTTTCACAAAGTAATAAAAAAAAATAATAATTTAACTTAGAACATCATTTTGGTATTTCAGAACATGTAAGCCCTTACAAATGTCTCAAAAGACCAACACATAAGTACATAGAGGTCAGACAAGAACAACAGTCTATGGACATCAAACTTTACAATTTGCAAGTTTGCATTTTACTTCTAACCCAAAATAATATGGGTGGATAAGCCATTTCTTCAATATCTTCCCCTCTTATTAGTCCAGCTGTCGCCCCCCCTCCAGATCCTTTTATCCCCACGCCCCCATCCACCTGTGGTAGCACCGTAAATAACATGCGCTCCATAGCCCCCTCCTCCTCCTCCACGATTATTGTTCCATCCATAGTCCCGACCCCTAAAACCTCCCTGGTCTGCCCATGGACTAAATGATCCCCTTCCTCCACCTCTTCCCTGTTGTTGCCAGGCTGAACCATATGCCCATGGTGCTGGCTTCCACGATCCTCGATCAGATCCTCTCCATCCTCCTCTTCCTCCTCTACCCCTTCCACTTGTATCTCTACTTCGATCAATTACATTACTGGGCATATTTTGCGCAGCCTGAAACTGATGAAAAAACCTGGTTAATTTACGAACCTTAACGTAAAGAAGAAATTCATCAATAATGGTCATGTAAACAAAAAGCCAACCAGCAATACTCTTCCAAAGAGTTGATTAGATAAAGCCATACTATGTAGTTGTACACATTTTCATCTACCCACTTTTACAGAGGTAAATGAAACTGACCATGTAATGCTGACAATGATGATGATTTGTAAAACCCATTTGTTGATGTTTATTTTTATTAGTAACAGAAAATACTATGAAAACTAATCCCTCATTTGTCTTCCTTAAGCTATCTCGATGCTGTTCACTTTTCCAGAGAGGATCTATAAACCATGAAATGGAATATACAATATCAAAATGACCAATTATAGAAATGGTAAATTGTGGCCACAAGAAAATGCAGACATTATAAATAAAGACCACATTAATTCTGAAACCCATTTCAATACAAATAGACATGATAGAATTTGGGTAAATACATGGACGTTGGCTGTGAGTAAGTCTAGAGTAAGCTAATCTAGTCAGAAAGGAAAATAGTTAAACTAGTGAGGCAAGATCTAAAATATGACAGTCTGAATGAAAGGTTACATAATGTGGCAAAAATCAAGTGTCATTTGAGCCAAGGATGTAAACATCACATGCAATAAGAAAGAGAAGATGGAAAGCAGTGAAGAAAAATGGAATTAAAATTAAGATGGAAGAGGCATCAGTAACCCATGGTTGATGAGATTAAGCACACATGTTCTTCTTGGACACAAATAATGATGTTTTGTTATTAATGGATAGTTATATAGTTCCTTTAAGTAAGCCCTAGGAAATGGGAGATGATGACAGAAGACATTACAGTGTAGTTATGTCCTCGTTAGCCAGAACAATTGGTGAAAAGCTCTACCGAGAATGAGAGATTTCCAGGTAACGAAATGACTCTTAAACCCAGAAAAAATCCCACATCCCAGATTTTTTCTGGGCACTATTGGGAAGTTTTTTGAGTCTAAACTATGCATCTCGCACGGACATACACCATCACACATCCCTGGAATGTTTCTAGGGGCAAGGGAAAGTTTTCCAAAGATCTAAGAGAGTCTAAACTATGCATCTCATCTCAACTCTAAACTACACGTCTCATCTCCCATTACATTTAGACTGGGCACAAGCAAAAATATTTATGGCTAGAGAAAAAGTGTATAAACTTTTATTCACAACATCTATTTTAATTGCATTGTTAGATATGAATTTGGTACCATAATGATACTGAATAAATTCTCAACAAGACCATTCCAATAAAGATTCTTAAACCAAATATTTCAGCTCGATATAATGATGGGGGACTAATTTTTTTTTTTTATGAAAATACATTGTTATAAAAAATGTGGTGGTCCAGTGGTTAGCGTTCCCCGGTCACAGTCATGGGCTAGTGGGCCGTGGGTTCGAAACCTGGCGGGTTGAGGTGTTGATTGTATGTAGAAGTCCGCGTGCTATTGGACTAATGAAATATATATATATATATATATATATATATATATATATATATATATATATATATATATGCTGATAACCACAAGGAAAAAGAAAACACGAAGTTCCCAAGCGGAGTCGGTCTTCATTAGGCTTCCACAGCATTCGTGCGTGTTTAAGTGTTTTTGCTCTAAATACTGTATTGTAACCATTCGAAATGGCTTCCAAGCGCCCATTAAGTGCTAATGATGCTAGTGTTGTGAAGAAACAACGTGAGACCATTAGCCTTTTAAACTGGGAGGAGACACCCGCCAGGTCTCAGTGACTAGCCACCCTCCTCCTCCGCTCCATCACCTCCATCCATCAGTGAGTACAATACAAAATGATTTAGTTTATTTATATACGGTTTATACTATTTTCTATAAAAATGCCATTGAATTTCTGTATATGTAATGTATTTCATGGGGCAAAGGATATAATGTATTTCATGGGGCAAAGGGAGGCTCAGGAACATAATTCCCGTATTTTATCTATTTCTTATGGGGAAAATTGATTCCGTTAACGTTGTGGTTTTCAGGAACGGAACCACGACGTTAAGCGAGGACTTACTGTATATTGTAAATAAACAAAATAATGTACACTACTATACTGTACTCAGCAGCAGATGGTGTTGTCTTGAGCCCACAGAAGGTATACACTGTCCACTCTATTGATCTGATGCAATGTCAGGTCACCCTGACGAAAGCTAGGGTACTCGAGTGTTTCCCCACTTACTGAATTTGCAGTACAGTATACGTAATTATAATCACCTTTTACATCTTAACACTGCTTTAAAATTGTATTCTTGGCTGATTATAATGCACAAAAAAATTTTAACGCAAAAATAGCAGTAAGCGTGGGAACAACCTTCTACTGTACAATAGCAACAGAATATGAACTGAATGATCCAAGCAGCAAGGCCACCCACGTGGGGACAAGTTGAAACGTGATCCAATCTCTCGGAACGCCTGGAAAATCTATATGTAGGCCTAGAATGGAGAGATTTCATGGCCCAATTTTCATTCTGGCCAAATGAAGAGCTCTGGGGATCAGGGATTCCAGCTAACGGGGAGATTACTATACTATATATGAAGTGATGAACACTTATAAACTTTACGCTAGTTTACCTGCCACGAGGTGTCCCTCTTCAGCAGCTCTCGTAATGCCACAGATGCATAGGAAGAGGATGGCAAGGTCATCTCCAGGATACAGGCTTTGTTAGATCCCTCTGGCAGGAAATAAACTTACATTAACACCTTCAACACCATTAAGAAAATGCAATTTATTAAACACAACAGCAGTTACCATACATTGTCCAAAAGAGGTGAAAAAACAGTAATGACAAAATGGGAGTTCTAAATTGAGAAGTATGAATAAAATTTATGTATACACACACATAAATATATATATAAATATATACAGTCATGCGCCGGTTAACGTCCAATCGCATATACGTCCGTGACGCCTGCTGAACCACCACTCCACGACCCCAAAAGGAGACACGATGATCCTTCCCATACTGGCCAGATATTATGTGTTAAAGAAATATCCTTCCTTCCTTCCTTAGGCTTTAGTAAGCATTTGTCTCCAGATGTAATGTTAACCTACATCTATTGAGGATAAAATCTTTCACCTACAAATTGACAATAACACATTTGCTGTAATCAGACATATCTAGTTGCCTCAACAATTGCAATTTAAAATTCTGTGTCATTACTAAGGAATAACGAAGTCTGGTGCGCTCTAAGATTGAGAAAAAATGGAGGACTCAGGCATCCTGAAGCGAGAGAAAACGGACTCCTATGATGGGGGACACAAGCACTCACACATGCCACTCATACTGACAGACTTGACACTCACTTACTTGACAAGTTTTACCAACCATTAGTTGTGTACATTATCTAATGAATTTAGTCAATATTGTACAGTACAAGTACACTGCAATACAGTGGTCCCTCGGTTAACAATGGACCTAAGTGCAAACCTGTACTATACATGTACTAAATGATTACGGTACTAAAATTGTTATGTCTATTGCAAATATAGCTTGTTTATACAGGTATTCAAATAAATCACTATCTTGCAAGAATCCCAGCAATGTTAGTTATATTTACCCAGGTCGTTTGGGTGGCAAATTATGAGAAGAGCTTAGTCACTCTTAAGGAAAGATAAATAAACACGCAGGTCTTCAGCGCCAACTGTCAAATCATATCGCCTCACCTCCCGCTCCCTCGCATGGGGGGTTTTAGGCCTTAAGTTTTTCATATAATATCTCAGACTATAGGAGAATACAATTTGCATTGCTGAAATCCTTGCAAGACAGAGATTAATTTGAATATAAACGTCATATATTTTGCTCAAGAGATAAAAATTGTTGTACATTAGTGTATATTTTATAATATAAAGTTTTTCAACTGTATTTTTGGGTAGATTTACATAAATTTCTTCATTTATTTTCATCCATTTACATGCACACACCATACTAAAAGAAACGTAAAATAAATAAATGACCTTAGTACTAATTTGATTACGGTACTAAGATTGTTATGTCTAGTGCAAATTATAGCTTGTTTATATTTAAATTAATCACCATCTTAAAAGAATCCCAGCAATGTAAATTATATTCACCCAGGTCACTTCATTGGCTTTTTATATGAGAGAAGCTTAGTCACTTAAGAATTGATAAATAAACACGCGTTAGACCTTGGGCCGGTGCCAAATGTCCAACGTACCACCTCACCTCCTGCTCCCTCCCTCCCTCTCCCCCATCTGCCCAGCATTGCTGGAATCCTTGTAAGACAGTGAATAATTTTAATATAAACGTCATGTATTTTGCACGAGATAAAAATTAATCACCGGTACCACATTACAGTAGTGATTTAAGAGTAAGAGTGTATATGTACGTATATAGTATTCCACATACACGTAAGCATAAAGACAAAGTTTATGTGATGATCGGACAACGTCCATTTCGGTTAACGTCACGTTTCCAAGAACGTATCTAGGATGTTAACTGGCGCATGACTGTATATAAGAATTGCTATACATTTAAAGACAATCCCATCATTTAAGAGATTTATATTCACTAACCGTAGCACAATAATAAAACTTTGAACAATACCTTTGAGAATGTTGTCCTCAACTTTGATTCCCCACAACTTGTCCATATCTGACTGCAGGAGTGGTTTAGATGCATCCTTGTAGAAGCAAAGTTTCCCTGTGATATTTGATGGTATTACCATCATTCTCCGGTAGACACCACGTGCTGCATACGCTCTGTCCACAGCAAAGTAATTCAAAGAATGAACACGTAAATTGATTTTGGTCTTATTATAATAAAAATATAATGTCCTTTGGTGTATTGATAAGGAGAAGTAACAAACCACATACATATTGATCTCACTTCACATGATAATACGGATGACACAGTAACAACTGTATGGTCAAACTTCCCACCATATAGGTTTAACAAGTTATGAAACTGGTGATGCACAATATTTAAATATAATACTGAGTGTAGCATATACGAGTATTTCTGTTCATATAATAACAAGGGAATTACAAGCAAATAATATCTCCCATACTGCCAAATGTTGAAAATGGTTTATAATTCCTGAAATAATAATTAACAAACTAAAATACCTGTACTTTCATAAGATATAACTAACTTTAAATACTATCAGTACAGACTATAGCAGGGTTCTATGAAGTGCTGCTGTACAGTACATCTATTAACATAAGAACATAAGGAGTCTGCAATAAGCCGGTTGGCCTGTGCATGGCAGCATATGGCCTTCCTTAATGCCCAAACTTAGATAATCCACATCCTGTCTGGTCCATCAGCTGTGTATATTGTCACAGTTGGAAAAAACAATTTGAGAAGAGTGTTTCTGAACTGTACATTAGTGACCTTTAGGGATAAATCCTATACAATGGATACACAAGAGTGATTCCCAGTGAAATAAAAGCCAAACCAGGACCAGTGAAATATATTCTAACAAACAATGAAACCAACACTAAAATGAAAGATGTTTGAAAGTGACAATAGCTCACATACTGTATAAATTAACATTAATGATGTTTATGAATAAAAAATAAAAGTGTTTAAGAAAAATAACACAGGTTGTCCAATATATTTACCCATTTTAAAACTTAACAAGCTTAAAAATATTTATAGACAGATCAACATTCATATGTGGAAGTTTATTTGACAGGTATAATAAAAGAACCTTATTGTATCTACGAAGTTTTTTGAAGTTATTAGTCCCTAAAATGATTAAGATAATTTATGGACACCTGGTACAATAAGCTAAACTTTTTTTTTATTAAATGTCAAAGGAAAACCAAAACATCAACCATTCTCTAATAAACTCACTTGATTTCATGTTTGAGGGCATTGAAACTCATCCCATCAGCCCCCAACATCTCTGCATACCACTCTTTAATTTCATTTTTGGGGTATTCCACATTATACCCAGGCAGAGGCAGTACCACCTGCAGTGATTATAAATACAGTATGGGTATTAGTAACAATGAGAGAGAAAACATACCAGACAATATATGGTTACAGGTATAGGAGGAAGTGACACTGAGCAATATGTAAAATAAAATACTACCAGGTTAAACTGATACCAATATTTCATTACATGTACTATAAGAAAAATTTTCTTTACCAAAGGCAAGACGTTTCTCTAATTCTACTATTAGTAAAATTTTCTTCATTGATGGTAAGGAGTTTCTCCAATTGTAACTACTGTATGTACAGTATTCTACCCACCTATAGCCTATGAATACATGTACTCTTACAAAATGGTTGATTGACCTGAGAGATACCTCCCTATATTTCTATACCCCGTCACCCATCCGCCGAGTATTTTCTTCTCACACCAACCTGTCGCATCTTACCTCTGGTGATCCATTACACGTGTCCCCTTCACCCAACTCCATAATTAATGAATTATACCCTTAAATTCATTCCATTTTCATTATCCTACCATCTCACTGTTTCACAAACAGGGTATTGTATTCTAAACTAAAGCAACCCTTTTTCATTCTGCATCAATACTTTTACAATGAAATTTACAACCTCAGGGAAATTATATTTGGTGAAACAAAAAATAGTTTGTATTAAACTTTCTGAACCATATCAATGAAATTACTGTACTACAATTAACTCTGGACAAAATATTTTAAATTAATTTTACATAAAGCATGTGCCTATGATAATGCAAGTTTTTCCTTTCCATGAGTATAAAGCCAGGATGTAAATGATAGTTTAACATGACAGTGGCCACAGCAGGTTCTAAGGTGTTTGTATCTAAAAGATATGCAAAAGAATGAAGGTAAGAAGAGAGAAAATTGCAAATATTTACCTAACTTTATACTGTACAGGGTGTCTCAAATTGATTACACACTGCCTTATAGATTTTTGTGGAGATAATGTGAATATTTGCATTACAACAGCAACATTGCCCTCACTTGTTGATATGTGAGGTCTGCCACAAGTGAGGATCATGTTGCTGATTTCATACAAGCAATAATGGGATCTCAATGAATATCTGTAAGAAGTGTGTTTACAATTTGTACAGTAAAACTCTCCTAAGTCAGACTCAGTCTGAGTTGCTGATGCATATTCTGAGTTGCAACTGGCTGCGTAGTATACCACCAGTCTCTCATCAACTTCTAGATAATATGATGACATCCAGCAGTGATTAAATCATGACTAATGTACAGTACATAGCTTTAAATGGTTAAATTTAAGTTTACTGTAAGTTTACCCAGTAATGTAATTAAGTTTGGTGTAACACAGTATTGTACAAACTGTATTTTTACTTTAATGTTAGGCAATTCAGACTCGCCATAGTGCAGTACCTCTCTTAACCCACCAAGGCTCCAATAATCATATGAGAAAAGGTTAAATACCCTGGAATGTCAAATTGTTATTATTTCTTTTAATATAGGATATACAGTATATTTCATTCTTTAGAGTTTTGGTAATTTTTTAGACAACATTTTTGATATTAGGGGCCACCAACAGAGGTTATTAACCTCTAAGTCAGACTGGCTAAATCCCCTATACTGTAATTACTTCTTGTACGTTCTTCCCTACTCATCTTGTGGTCAACAAGTAAAATCATAACTTTAACCACCAGTGGTCAACAAGAAAATTTGTCACTTTAACCATCAGACAAACCTAAAAATCACCTATTCTAATACCAAGTTCTCAAGACTTACATCAGCTATGTCTGCCACCTCGGCTTCCTCCTCAGTCAAGAAATGGAAGCCAGACATGTTCTGGCCATTAGTCTCGGATGTCTCCATCTCGGTCTTGCCATCGGAGTCCTCCTTACCTTCTTCACTCTCGCCCTCATTCTCATTGGTCTCTTCCTCCATTTCTGGGATTAAACCCCCAAAAATTAACATTTATGTCCATGTCAATTTAACGCATTTGTGAATGCATATACAGCTACTACTCGACTTACGACCACCCGGACATATGACTGCCCCAGTCATACCAATTTTTTTTTCAAATTACGTATTTTCGAGTCCCGACGTTAGAGAGAATGGGGGGGGGGTTTAAGACTGAACATTAATACAGCATTTTTTTTCACATACTAAATCCCCTGTTTCTTCATTTTTATATCTCTCACTGCTTTACTGACTGCAGCAACCCTCATCCTAAGTGTTACTGTCACAACCCCACAAGTAACAACTAGCTCCTCCCCGACTTACGAAGGGGTTAGGGACCCAAATCCGGGTCGTAAGTCGGATATGCTTAACTAATATATAGAAAATCGAAAATGAGTGTCTCTTTTTCTTCTCAACACCATAAAACACTCACTTTTAAGCTTGCCAGCCATTTTAAAGTGAATTACAAACAAAAATTTTGTCTGTGTACTGATTTTGAGACTCGAAAATACGTAATTTTACCAAATTTTGGTACGACTGAGGGACTGAAGCAGGTCGTAAGTGCGGGTGGTCGTAAGTTGGGGAGGAGCTGTACTTATACAAATATATATATATATGCTGATAACCACAAGGAAAGAAGAAAACACGAAGTTCCCAAGCGCTTCTTCAGGGGTGAGTACAGACTAAGGAGAAGTACAAAACAAGGTGTGTGTATATATATATATATATATATATATATATATATATATATATATATATATATATATATATATATATATATATATATATATATACACACACACATAGGAGGGTAAGATCA
This sequence comes from Homarus gammarus, assembly GCA_958450375.1. NCBI lineage: Eukaryota > Metazoa > Arthropoda > Malacostraca > Decapoda > Nephropidae > Homarus > Homarus gammarus. The sequence continues at coordinate 86,091 of CAUDMG010003165.1, read as the reverse complement.
AGTCCACAATGGTCAGATGTGAATTACACGAAAGTGTTTGGGAACTTTGTGTTTTCTCCTTTCCTTTTGGTTATCAGCATATACCTGGATCACGCGCACCACAGTGATTTACTTGCATATATATGAATTACACGAAAGCGCTTGGGAACTTCGTGTTTTCTCCTTTCCTTGTGGTTATCAGCATATATATATATATATATTTATATATATTATATATATGTAATATTCAGAAATTTCAGAGTAATTTCGAATGCCCCGCCATTAGCGGTACTGAGCGTTCAAGGTCGTCTGAGGGAAGAGAGCGCTCCCCGCACATAGTGGGAGATTGCGGAACTAGGCCTATATGATATTAAATGTAATTTACCGGATTAATAATGATGCGATTCATGAAGTTAAGGGACTATTATTGAATTTGAAATTATTATAGATCGTTTAGCAGTCTGAATAATGTTAAAGGGTGTCCCAAGGAGTTATTAGTTAGGCGGAAAATAGGTCACGTAGGCCTAAGCTAACGCCTTGAGAGGACACGAAGCGGCCTCTCTCTCAGTCCCGGATAGCACTCACACGAACAAGACGTCCCTGCGCGTCTGTCCCAGAAATAGTCACGTGGCCTGGTCACCTGTGCTGAAATATTGCAGTATAACAAGTAAGTCTCATTCGATCTCAGACAGGGTTAGATGGGCAGTGATAAAGTAAACTAGAGCTAACAGTGAGTTCATTTCAGGGTTTCCGTGAGAACCCACTTGACTGAAGTTGACTGGAGTTGACCTGAGATTGACTGCCGTTTGAGACTGCCGTTGAGGATTGAGGGTGGCGATTGTCGCCATTGGACCGATCAAAGTAGGCCTGTCACTGTTTAGCGGGGTAGCAAAGGATCTCTTGAGTGAACGAGTGCTCCCGACAACTAAACGACACGGGACGCTAAAGCTTCTCTCAACTGTACAAGGTCTGATTGGCTCACTCCCGTCCGCTTTATGGACGCACTGGGAGTACACTGAGGCTATCTGAGTAGACTAATGGTCACACACTGAGACCGTGAGTCTAGGTCTCTAGGAGATACCTGGAGGAACATTTTCCCTCCCTTATTACGGGTGTAATTTAATAGTTTCTAGATAATTTTGATAATATTGTTTTGAATGTTTGTGCCATCAAGTGGAACCAGAGTGATACTGTGATTTGATTCTTTTAAGGCCTCTGATTGTTCTTCATAATTCTGATCTCAGGTATAACCTTGTTCCCCAGAGTAGTGGTTAGGTTAGGTTAGGAAGTGTGCATCTGTTGGGGTGCTATAATTTTGTTGAGTGCCCTTAAGGCCTATTCATTGTAGAGTATTTAATTTCATGTTTTATTACCAATTCCTCAGTGACTGATATAATTTTGTTGAGTGCCCTTAAGGCCTATTCATTGTAGAGTATTTAATTGCTCATTTTTATTACCATTCCTCAGTGACATATAATTTGGTTGAGTGCCCTTAAGGCCTATTCATTGTAGAGTAGTTATTTCTTTTTTTTGGTACCTAAGTGACTGATATTATTGCGTGAAAGCCTTTAAGGCCTGTTTCATGTGTGCACGGAACAGTTCTTAATACTTCAAATTTATTGTTGCCTGAGGTTCTAATAATTTTTATATCATGTATAACTTTTATTCCCCAGAGTAGTGTTTTAAGTTCAAGTTAAGAGGTGCACATACTGGTGTACCATTATTGGATTGTGTTTGTAGTGTTGGAGGGAATATAAGTGTCTAAATGTAACAGTGTGTCTCATTCATCCCAGTCACAGATGCTATCCTTCCACGGGTCACGGACAATTCATTTTGTTTAGTAGATTTAAGTGTTCTTGTGCTGGTTCGGGATTTTTCTCAAAGGGGCGCTTCCACTGCCATTACCATCTATTAATTTTAAATAAACCCCAAGTCAAGTGAGAAATTAAAGTCCAGTAAATTCCGCACCGGTTACATATATATATATATATATATATATATCTTGATAAAATCACACGGGAAAAGGGAAACAACGGAGCACCTTAGCTGTTACATGTCATATGTCAAGTTAATTCTCATCCACACTAACAAATCTAGATGTTGCTGATAGCCACACAGTGAAAGACATCTCTCAATGTGGGTGAGGAAACAAAGGATGACTCACCTTCCCCCTCTGTGCTGGAGCCTTTGCGCCGGATTATATCTCCTGGCAGCACCTTCAGTCCGTACTTTTTGAACCGCCGAGAAGCTATTGTGTTCCACATCCAGCTTTGGTATGCGTGGAGATATAATGTGCGAGTGGCGCGTGGGATCTGAAAGTAAAAGTAAATAATTTTAAATGAAATAAATGCAAAGATTATACAAAAAATCAACTTAAAATTTAACCAAATACAGTAGAGCAAAAAATTTAAGTCATAGTGACCTACTTTTTATATTGTGCTACCATGTTCCTCAACATGTATATATTTGCAAAGTTTGAAAACTACTGCAAATATTATCATGTGTGCCTTCAACATTTGTACTAGAAATAGAGCAACAAATATCAAGGCCACATTTTCTTTCTACACAACTGAACATCGGTTACTTTCATTATTGTCTACTACTTACAGATATAATTAGTGTTACTGTACAAAGATGTGAAGGCACAGGACATGGCTGTGTTGGGTACTTCAAATAGCAGCCTCTTTGATGGTGTTACAAACCTCCATACTAAGATCAAGAGAATGCAGCACTTATCTTAGGAACTTAAGGCTCAAATATTGGTTTTAACTAGTAAATGTACAGAGAGTCTTACTCGGTTTAGAGCTTCTACGAGATCATTTCCTGTTAACTGTGAGAGCCCAGTTAATAACTGGTTCTCAACTGTAGCCTCCCAGCCCTTACACAGCATCTTGAGAGCAGCCTCCGCATCCCCAGTCTCCTTCCATGTGGTGTGGCATCGGTGCAGGTCTGGGACATCATTGTCACGAGGTGCAAGGATAAGGTTCACTGCCTGTAATTAAAATATACCAAGTTACTGCCATTTATTGTCATTAAATCTTAATTCCCATTCACGCATCTTCTCATCTGGATCTGTTTTTTAATACGCCGTAAAAGGTGAAAAAAGGAAGTCTTACCCCTCGTGTGTGTGTGTGTGTGTGTGTGTGTTGTTTAATGTAAAAGTATGCAATCAATAAAAGATTGTTTTGAGTGGATGTTCGGTAACGTACACATGTGAGGAGAGACAACGGAGACGGAGAGGTGGGGACATCTGAGGATATAATGAGTGACAGACTCTTAGGATACGTCTGGAAGTAATGGAAGACAGACCAAGCGGCCAAAGTGGTTGTAATGTACGGGTCTTGAAACACTACCGCAGTCTACTGTTAACCATAAACCTCAGTACTGTACACTCATCCACGTAAACACCTCCCTTATTAACTTGCTGCTTCACTCAATCAATCACTTACACACTCCTACCTTCAAAAGTTTAATCTCACCAAAATCCCCTGAACCTCTATAGCAACCATATAGCTTCCAAGTCTTCAAACTCCATCACGAATTACAAAAGCACATTTCCACAGCTTGCACTCTGCGGCTGTCCATCCCACCATTCCCTTCCTTGTCGCACATGCTTAGCACTCTCACCTGTTGCCAGTTGCCTTTGAGTAATTCACAACCAATACCACGCATAAAGATGCAGTTGTTGCCAAACGGTTGTGTGCCATAGTAATTGATAAACCCTTTAGTCTTCATTGACTCAACAGCTTCAAGCACCTCCTCATCTGTTCCATCAACTTCCCTGTTGAAAAGAATACCAGAGACCATATTAGATGTTTGCTCACAGCTCCTGCTGTTCCACATAACCTGCACATCATAGTAACATCTGTCACAGAACAGCTGAGTTCTGATAACATCTGTCAGAGAACAGCTGAGTTCCAATAACATCTGTCAGAGAACAACCAAGTTCTTTTTTTCTCTCACTTGCACACTCAACCAGCCATCACAGAAAAAACAAGCACTTACAATAGAAGACTTCAAAATATAAGAATATAGGACCAGGGATATCAAGGTCACCAAGTAAATAAAGACACCGATTTTCTTTCAATAAGCCTTGTTTCCTGTGTCAGGAACGAACAGCTTCATGAAGAGGACCAGCGGTGAAGGAAGATGATATAACAGGGAAAGAGAGGCAGGAGGAGAAAGAGGTTAAAAAAAAAAAAAAAAAAAAAAAAAAAAAAAAAAAAAAAAAAATAGTTAAGAATTTAATATTGTTCCCAAACTTTCTGTAAGTGGTCTTACAGGTATCCCCCATTAGTCAGTGACTTGTACGATAGCAAATTTTAACTTATTCCATTTTTTGTACTTTAACATAAAATCCGATGTTCAAGAGTACTCATTTAAATTTCCTGTGCACTGAAGAAGGATAGGACTGCTATAGTGCATTTTTTCTCAGCTGAGAAAAGATGCCCCGCCCCCTTCTCAAGATTTACAGCTGACTGGTGGTTTCAAATCTGTCCGATTTAGTCCTGAAGTACTAATGATGTTTTTCTAAATGAGTTTATTAATAATCATTGGGATGACTGTTTCTGTTGAGAAAGATATTTAGCTAAATTATATAAAGATACATCATATATTCAATATTCCAAACATAAGTACATAGGAAGTTTATTAGAAGAATTATACATGAACTAACTGTTAAACTCAGGTAGCAAATTCATGCTTTCGGAGGATCCATTTAATTTACAGTATACTTATTTTTACCCACAATAAGGCATACTAAGACAAATTATGTATCAGTAATATTACATTCTGCAAAACTTTAATTTTAAAAGATAAGAATCACACAGAAATATTTACACGGCCGTCAGCAGAGGCAGGAAAAATGACTGCGAACAACTTCATATTTCCTGCCTCTGCTGACAGCTGTGTAAATATTTCAATGTGATTCTGATCTTTTAAAATGTAAGTTTTTGCATAATGTAATATTACTGATTCGAATTTTGTCTTAGTATGCCTTATTGTTGGTAATAATAAGTATAGATTAAATGCATCCTCCGAAAGCCTGAATTTGCTCCCAGAGTTTAACATTTAATTCATGTAAATAATACTTGTACTTCTGATAAACTTCCTACATACTTATGTTTGAAATAATGAATGTATGCATCTTTGTATAATTTACCTAAATATATTTCTCATTAGAATGATCATGAATAAACTCATTTAGAAAAATCATTACTTCGGGACGAAATCGGACAGATTTGGAACCGCCAATCAGCTGTAAGTCTTGAGAAGGGGCGGGCCATCTTCTCTCAGCTGAGAAAAACGCACTAGTCACAGTCTTTCCCCTTGAGTCTGAGTCGATATCTACACTCAGCCTAGGTAACTGTTATTGGCCTAAGCAAGATTGATTGTCTGTTTTGTACAGTATTGTTACTTTTTGCAAATAAATTATTAATAAATGTTTAAAGGAAAGTATATCCACAAAATATATTGGGTACAGTAATTGTGTTTAGGGCAAAACTTTTAGTAGAATCTGGTCGTTATTGGACTTGAGTCAATTTTACCCCCCAAAAGTCAAACTTGTAATTAGCAATTCTATATGTTGACAAGGTGTTTTCAACTGCATTCTTGTTAACCTATATGGGATACCTGTACATGTTAGCAGGGATCACCACAGGAAAGGAAAATAAATAATAAAATATGTTCATGGGTGGCAGCATCTGACAAGGTTTGCTACTGCAAGTAAATCATGACTACAGGGCAAAAATAAGTAAAACAGGGCAGGCATAAGCAGGTATATGTATTCATTCATAAACATAAAAGCAATGCGCACATAAAATGGTGCATCCAAAAGTTCATATTTTGACCTTGAAAAAATTTAGTTACTGTATTCGGCTTAAATATTACCTGCCTTTAATAGCTATTACTCTTTCTGACAGTGTGCACCAAATTCTATCATTTGCCTAACATTGGTTCTTAGGAAGCACGAGTTTGAGGGATGTTGAAAGACAACTCCAAAACCTGAAGTACAGTACTGTACAAGCTGTCAATAAACATCTCCTTTTGGAGAGTATAACACCTCATGAAGTGCACACAAATATACAACACTCATTAAGGGTCTCTGCTCCTGCTTATTCCACCATTGTTAAGTAGTGAGCAGAAATTATGTGTTACAAAGTTTCACACGGAAATGCCAACCAGCCAATGACTATAGACCGATGTTCATATTCTTTTCTAAGTCAGTTGGAGTTTCATATGGCACTACACAATATTAATAGATCTCATGAAGCTCATCAAAGTGTCTGCAAGATGGCTGCCATGATTCTTGGCCAATGAAAAACAAACAACACTTGAATGAAGACATCAACGTCCCCAGCACATGTTCCATCAAAAGTGAACTTTTCATCCTCATTCATCACCAGGAATGAAACATGAGTTCATCATTTCATTCTCATGACGAAACAGCAAAGAATGGCTTGGACACGCTCAACACCTTCACATCCTAGGTGATTTCATGTTCCCTCAGCTGGTAATCATGACATCGGAGGCATCCATTTTTTGAGATGCTGAAGGAGTCCTGTTTGCCAATTACTGTGCAAAGTTAATTGGAAAACTTTAACAGACAATCAAGGAAAAGAGTAAAGTTGCAACATCCTGTGATATCTTACCCACCCACAAGTCTTCCCTCGTGATGGTTGTGATAGGGAAGACAAAAATTGAACAACTCCATCACCTACCTTAAACACCAGATCTTTCCCTAGTAAATTTTGTTGCTTCCTACCCTGAAGAAATGCCTTTAGGGATGGAAAGTTTCTTGTGACATTTGGGCTTGGGAATCTAGCCAAAATTTTCTGAAGAGGGAAGACTGTACCGGATTTGAAGTATTGTTGGTCCAAGTGTGCTTCAGGTTGTGGTAATTTTATTGAAAAATAAATGAATTACTGGGATATGTACACTGTACAGTCTCTCACTCCCTAGGATATGCATGCAGTGTCAATAATTTTTTATCATGGTGGGTGAACATGCCAGACACTTTGCTGTCATCCCTGGACACCACAACACTTCTCACAATGATTTATTTTGCTGCCTCTGGAATTGAAATGGCTTAACTCTGTGGAGACCCCTCTAAAATTAAAAATGGGCCTACCTGTACATTTTTGCAAGGTCCTATGCTTTTTAAATTCACTGTTATTGTATTTGTGATGTTCAATATGTATTATTCTCATTGATCTCTTAACCCTTAAATGAAAGCCATCATCAGTGGAAGTTTCATGTTCCCTTTGTTCCATTTTTACACACATGGGAGGTTGAGCAGGGAATACTTAGCCACCAGTTAAGGTTAACATATCGCTGTAAGTTAAGCACCAATGGTTTTCTTTTTTAACTTCTTCACTACAGGGATACTACTTTTAATATTTTATTTGGGTTATGCCAGATTATTTTATTTGAGGGGAATCAATATACAAGGGATAAAGGACTGACAGTTTAGAGAAATAAAGCTCCAATATTTATTATTATTTATAACCTTGAAATAATCCTCACAATACCACTTCCAGCATTCACAGCCCCTTCCGTCTTGAACCTACTCTACTGTTCACAAACTGTACCTCCCTCCCAGACATTTTTCTCAGAGAATTAAAAAAATTGGTTTAGTAATCAGTCTAATCACTAACCAGTTAGTGGTGCTGCCAAAAACACACTACCTCATGCAAAATGATAAGAACTCCCATAGCAGGTGTAAACATGAAGAGAAACAAGATAGAAAATAAAAAAGGCCATGGAACATGAAAATACTACAGTAGAGCACAGGTATGTTGGAACCTGTGAATGGTAGCAATACTGAAGTACAGTATATGTACTGTAGTAGAACACCCAGTCTAAACAAAACCAATGGAGAGAACAAATAATGAATACAGAGGTTGTAGTCAATCAGTGAAAAACAGACATTACCTTAAAACAATGCGATAGTGAGTTCCAAACTGTAGATTTAACCTCTGTGGCCTCTCACGGAAGTGGAAGTTGCCGACGTGTATTGATCGTAAGTTCTTGGTAGCCAGCCACAGTCGTTGGGGTGCCACCTGTGTATGGCAAAACACCTTAAGTACAAGCCTGGGTCATTTATTACGGTGAGCGATAACCCAAGAAGTAATCAATCCGTAGAACATATACAAGTAGTGTACAGAATACATGAAGAATACTTCTCACCACAAACATTACACAGTTTAGCTCCCCATGGCTTACCTCTTTAATCGCTACAAGTTGACTGGTCTTGGCCCGCTTCTCCTTAGTTCCTGCATATGTAAAACTGCTTGGTTTTACCCTAGAGAAAAATAAGGCACAGGAATTAGTGCAACCAAATACACCACCAGAATTATTAAGAAAAACACTGTTCAGAAACAGGAATAACCACAAACCAGTTTCTTAATGAGGCTTGGAAGAAAATTTGACTGCTTCCATGTTTCAGTGGATTGTATTACCTGGGAGACTGTTAAACCAATCAAACAATTAATCTTTGCCAAAAATATATACAGTCCCATCAAAACTGACTTCACCTGGGTCACATTTCCAACCCTACTAGTTTATATGTGAAGGAGACCCTATAGAGCTAGTACACTAAGTCCACACTGAGCGTTAATCCTTTGAACGAATCCGCACTATAACGAAAGCAAGTTTTTACTACCCATTTGCCGAATAACGAAAGAATGTTCTACTGTTACAAATGGAAAGTCACCCCCCATCACCTCTACTATCACCACCTATATTATAATTTCCCCTTCCTCCCTCCCTTCCACCCACAGCATCTCACCCCGACACTCTGCCCCTCTCACTCATTCTACTAGGACTGTCATTCATGACAGTACAATATTTTACAGTATTTTGTTTATTTGTTATTCTCATTCCACAATTTAAAATTAATGTAACGTAATATAGAAGGAATACGACGTTCATTTATACTTACACTCAACTTTGTGGGTAGACATCAGCTGTTCAGTTGTGGCTGCAGCTATTGTTACCAACAAACTGATTGATGAATATCTCCTCACCACTTACCACACCTCCTCCACCACCACTACCTCTATTATCACCACCTAAATTTCAGTGATGGATTTGCTTTAGCCAGACCAGATTAACACGATATCCATTGCCTCCCACCCACTGCATTTCACTGACACTGCCTCAAGCTCACTCTACTGTCATTCACGATAGTACAATATTTTATTTATTTGTTATTCTCACTCCATAATTAAAAATTTACGTAACATAACAGTAAATCCAGTGAAATATGGAAGAGAGGGAGGAGACTTAAGTGCAGACGATGCTCAACTAGCAGCAGTCACTCAACACACTCACTCTCCTTAATCGCACCCATTGCCAGGTGAGTGATCGAAATATGTATAGGAGAAATACATATCATGTAGTCTAACTTGAAAACGGTTATAGGCCTTGTGATAAACAAATTATATAAACCATGCATTTATCCATGATAACATAATAAGAAACATTGTATCATTACGAGAGTGAATGAAATATTCCCACAAACAACAATTGACAATTGTTATGTTTCCCACCTCCTGGTCAACAAGCCTAAAATGTTCTTTGTTCTGTTTTGGGAATGCTTCTTAGCCCAGAACCCACAAAATTAAAACAGTTTTAGAAAGATTATAATATAAAGAAAGTTTTGGAAAATATTAAAGATGCCCGGGATGAAGTTTCCGACTGCAATGAATGGTGTGTGGAAAAAAATTTGGCCAGTGTGTGTTTACGGATTCCGACAATCACCAGTTGCTACAAACCAGCAGATCATGCTGTCCTCGCTCGGTCAGCTGATGCCACCACCACTACAGTCTTGTCACCTGAGGACTATGGCAGTTATCACAGTGCCTCAAGTTCAAGTTACCGTGTTCCTCTGGCCTCGGAGAGGAACAACCACTGCACCTGTTGCTTTCAACATGGATTTGGTGAGTACAGTAACAATATCTGTACCTGTATGTTTTACATGTTTTATTGTTTTTATCTACAGTATTTTGATGTGTTGGAATTATTTTGTCACAGAGCTTAGTACAGTACTGTATATTATTCTATCACAAAAGCCTAGTACAGGAACACATCTTCCCTTATTATATTAATTTATCTGGGATAAATGGTTTCGATGAACATAATCCACCCAATGAAAGCATTTCAGTGGAACCCAACTCTTCCATTCAGTGGGGGCTTACTGTACAGTGTCATGTTTTTATTTTAGTACCCTAAGTGATTACTGCACTTTATGACATGAAATAAAGAGAAACCTAAAAATCAATAGGAATATGTAATAGCCTCTGTCAACATGTAGACAGTAGTACTTATATAGAGTAAATGTGGGCTATCTACATGCGTCATTTGTATAATTTACACTACCCGAATTAACTAGATAAACGGCAACTAAGCACAGCTTATCACTTCCTTCTCACGTGCTTGAGGATATTCCCATGTCCTCCCCGCACCTCTGATTTACACAGGTCATCACCAAATGCCCAGCCCTCAGTGGACTTAACACCCGTATTTCACATGCAAAAGACGTGTTAAAGGAGTTCTGTAAATTACCTCCTAACCTTTCTTGTAAAAGGGCAGTTGCCTATTGTTGGTCGATTCATCGTTAAGAACAATACAGTTGTGCATATATTTTGGTATATACAGTAAATAAAAGAGCCAGATAATGTTTCTGTGATCAATAAGTACTGTGAAACAAATACGAACAGAAATTACAAGCATAATCCAAATGAAATTATGAAGTAAGTACAAGAGTTACAAGGTATCAGCTGGAGGGAACAATGGCTAGTACAGGGTGACTAGCAGATGGGATTACCTAACATTTTACAATTAATTACAGAGATGTTACCAGGTGGAATACCAAATATCCATGCCTAGAACATGGGGTGGTAACCGGTGGGATATCAGTGCCTGGAACACAGACTGGCAGGGGTAATGATGCCCAGAATAAATATCCTGATCATTGCAAAGATAAAAGTTCTTCACAATAATCAGACTTCATTTTTAGATTCCTGTTTATTGCATGTCCTAAAATACAGCAATCACCTAGGGTAATCAAATAAAACATAATCCCATATAAAATGTATGCACATCTACAAAAATGAGAAAGGAATATATACAACAGATAAACAGATATATTAAATCTTCCCATACCTGGCTTTCCATGCAATTTGATTGATGGCTTCTACAGTCTCAACATTTTCTTTATAGAGGACAAACGTTGTGTATAGCTGATCCTTTGGCCATCCAACCTTGTCCCGCCGTACAGCGCCGGCTGGAACAAACACACAGTACATTCATTTCATCAGAATCTAGTACACCTTTTCCTGTTACACTGAAGGGAATCTTATTCATAATATCCTGGAGCTCTGCAAGTCCTGTAGTAATGTACCCCATCACAAGTTACTTTACTCAGTCTTTCTCTTACTTTCATTATTTCATATTTCATCCACCGTTGTGATGTTCAATGAATCACCAAATAACTTTTCCCATCTCTAATAAATATCTTAAGCCAGGCTTATATTTCCCACACCTTTCATACTCCCTACACCAAATACCCAAAACTTTCATGACTTTCAGCTGTTCAATGGACTTCTAAGCCAAATTAGCTTAACAGGGGAAAGGCAAGTTCATCATTAAAAAAGGTAATCAATCAATCAATTTGAGTCTTCACAAATTACCTTTTCTCTTCCTAACGACAATGTACTTTCCCCCATCTGATGTCTCCCCGTAGGAAATCTCCACTCCCCGGTACTGGGCTTTGATTGCCTGGTTAATGAGGTCGATACCTGCGTCATCCGTTAAGTCTACATTGATCCAGATCTCCGTCAGCGCAGGTAAATCTGAAAGAATACAGCGAAAACTTGAATTAAAAAAGTTTGATTTAACAGACGAACCACTTACACATATTCCACTAGAAGGAGATTTCATATATAACACACTACTCTCCCTCATACAATCCAGAAGGAAGTTTCATATTTAATGGACTAACCTTTCACATGTTGTCGGTTAATTAGAGGTTCCACTGTAGTTTTTAAGACTAATGAAAAAGAGACAGCAGGAGTAAATTTTTGGGACTGTATTGAAGAGTCTCCACCCCAGCTTATTTCACCTCAAGATTAACCACCCTAACACTATTTGGGGAATGAAGTCCCTTAAGTCCCTAACCTATCCATTTTACTTGACTTCATCCTCCAAATAGTGTTAGGGTGGTTAATCTTGAGGTAAATAAGCTGGGGTTGAGATTCTTCAGGTGAATCCATTTTTCTGAGACACCATGAAAATTAAAAAGGCAAATAGTGATGAACTGACCAAGCATGGTAAAATACTTACTCTCCTTGGCATTGACTTCATTCTTCTCTGATGCTTTCTTATCCTTGTCTTCTTTCTCCTTACTCTCATCATCCTTCTTTGCTGTTTCTTCATCTTCTGTCTCATTTGTACTCTCTTCCATGACTTCTTTCCCTTTCTTTTCTTCATTGCTTTCTTTCTCTTTCTTCTCTCCTTTCTCTTCTTTGCTTACTTTCTCTTTCTTCTCTTCTTTGCTTACTTTCTCTTTCTTCTCTTCTTTGCTTACTTTCTCTTTCTTCTCTTCTTTGCTTTCTTTCTCTTCTTTGCATACTTTCTCTTTCTTATCTTCCTTGCTTTCTTTCTCTTTCATCTCTTCTTTGCTTTCTTTCTCTTTCTTCTCTTCTTTGCTTTCTTTCTCTTTCTTATCTTCTTTGCTTTCTTTCTCTTTCTTTTCTTCTTTGCTTTCTTTCTTAACTTTCTCTTTCTTCTCTTCTTTCTTTTCTTCCTTCTCTTCTATCACTTCCTCCACCTCTTCCTCTACCTTATCATTTTCTTTTGATTCCTCTTCTTTCTTTTGTTTGCCCAGACCCAACATCCTCTCCAGCTCGCGTATCTTCACATCTGTCAACTCCAGGGGCATCACCTCTGGCATGTCTGAGAAGAAGTACATACACATCCTATGAATACACACAATCCACACAAGATTATCAATACTGTAATAGCTAAAATAATGTCATACAATCATCCACAGGAATGGGGAGGTATTCGGGAAGTGTGGTGACATGTATACTTGTAATATCTGTTATCTATGGGTTCACTCAAACCTACAATGTATAGTTGCCCAGAGGTATAGTGCTCTACCCCTCGGTGGCCTTTCCGAACATGAGGCAACATCGGAATCATAGTCGAACCTTTTTTTACAGATATTACATCAATCATATTGCTAAGCAAAAATCTTGAGCACAAATATTACAGAAAAAATATATTGTTCATCGCATTGTTTGGAAAGGCCACTAGGGGGTGGCAAACTATACCTGTGGGCAACCGTACACATAGTACAGTATACTGTTTGGATAGATACAGCCTCACTGCAGACAAGTCCTAAACCATGTTAACCAGTCTCATCATCAAACAACCTGTGTATGTCACTGAGTTTGCATTCTTATCTGCACAAGCATCAGACATTTGATTAATGCCCAGCATTAAGGAAATTCACATCTTCATTAATACCACTCTTATTTCTATGCTATTTAGCTAATGGGTAAATGTTTGATTAGAAACATTAGTTCCCTTCAATGGGTTAATTCTACATACTACATTAAACTCCTACATCTCCACTTTTATTCTGTAATATTACTTGCTAATACAGTAAAGGTATAAATATCCTTTGTTTGACTTTCAATAGTACTGTAACCTGTCCTGTAACCACCGCATGTTCTTCATCAGAAACGTAATCTCTCGTAACCACCACATTACCTTCAATAGTACTGTAACCACATTTCCTTCAATAGTAGTACTGTTACCACCATATGTCCCTCAATAGTACTGTAACCACCACATTTCCTTCAATAGTATTGTAACCACCATTTATCCCTCAATAGTACTGTAACCACCATGTCCCTCAATAGTAAACCTTTTGCTGTAACCACCACATTTCCTTCAAATGTGCTGTAACTTCTCATGTAACCACCACATTTCCTTCAAAAGTGCTGTAACCACCACATTTTTGTCAATAGTGCTGTAACCACCACATTTTCGTCAATAGTGCTGTAACCACCACATTTCCTTCAATAATGCTGTAACCTCTCATGTAACCACCACATTTCCTTCAATAGTGTTGTAAACTATAACAACCATCTTTCGAACAATGAAATGAAGGCCTCCACAAATCTAGGTTTCCTCTTTCTGACTCGCATAAACTGTACCTATGTTCAGCGTCTACCCATTTACAATAGCCAGATCCGCCTTCACTGGGTATAATGCTATTGTGTGTGGGATGCTACGCTGCACTATGATAAATGTTAAACAAAATACAGACTTGAGTTGTTCGCCTCACTTATAACCAGTCTCTCACTTCCTCCATACCAAGTCAGATGATACGTCTCCTCCATTTCTCCTTTCTACTGAGATTCTCAAGTCACCATAACAATGAAATCCTATCGGTTATCTGCCTTTCTATCACACACAGTCATAACAAGTTTTATTCCTTGTAACTGGGGAAAAATATATTGGTCACCGAGGACAACTTTCAATGTGGTGCCATAATACTGTACTCAGCAATATGCATTTGTAATTTTTATGACAAGTCTGGCCAGGTATCTGAGATATGTTTGTGTGCATATGTTCAGGAATACAGCTGGATTGACAAGAATAACACAATATACCCTGTCCATGCTCATGGTCGGGCATAAATGGGGTTCTATTCATGAAAACTCATTCTGTAATGAGGCTAGTGAGGCACAACCTGTAAATATGTGCACCCAGGCTTTCCAGGGTTCAACAAATACCTGGGCCAAGGCTACTGGCTGTAACACAAAGATCTCTTTCCTATGAGAAACACTGTTCAAAATAGGAGATGATGGATCACAGTTTTCTCCAAGACATAGGAAGGTGACAAGTCATGACACTGCATACCTCATTTATTTCATTAGGCAGATTACACCTCATTTGACAATGCCATGAATGAAAAGTGTCTGCCCCAACTCCAGCAAACCTCCAAGGATATCCCAGATTGGCAGGTAGTGTCTGGGTTACTCCTTACTGGCTATGTCACATACTGTATGTATACACTTGCTGAATGAGCTCGGGAAAAACATCCACTCTGGCCTTGCACGCCACCAGTAAATAATTGTCGAGCTAAACCTCAATACAGTACCAAAAAAGACATTCACTTAACATAAAGGAAAGAGTACAACTGACACATCTTTCCTCACAGAGGATGGCAAGTGGAGTGAGAAGGGTTGAGTGGAAATCTGTGAACCCAAATTGTCAAATGAGGAGCAGATAGAGAATGAGTTAAGTAGTCATGATCCACTACACTTCCAAGTCAAAGGATCAATTATGACTGACCTTTAATCTCTTTGTTTTGAGTGATGGTTGTCAAAATGGAGAAAAAATTTCTCCAGATTACCATGAGTCAGGGTTAATGACTCCCAAAAAGCCTGGGTGTACACATTCTTAAAGTAATCTGATCTGTAGTCATGGAAAAGGAAGAGAATCATAATGAAAAGAAGAGTAACAGACGATTAAGTCTGTTAATCATACATGGTTAAGTTTCCAGAACATCGTACATTGTGTGCGAGAAAGAGAAAACTGATGGGAAAAGAGGATGTGTACTTTAATTTTCACACTTTTTACAATCTCAATGAAAACAAAAATTAAAGAACTGATTTTGAAATCCCATTTTATGGATGAGACCATTACAGTGATCCCTCGGTTAACGAACGCCTCGGTTAAAGCGATTTCGGTTAATGAATTACCTTCCATAAAAATATTCAATTCGGTTAACGAATTTTTCCAAACATGTTTTCGCCTGCTCACCAGCTGTAGTATTAGTCCGCCAATACAGTAATCGGTTTTAGGGCTTAAATTCGTTACCATTTGAGTAAATATCAAGAAGGTTGTACTATTCAATAATTTTCCAAGTCTTATATTAAAATTTTGAGTCATTTTAACAATTATTTAACATAATTGAAGTACAGGGAACTAGTTTTTAGCGCGCCAAACAGCCACTTGACTCACCCAGAATGGCGTCAGTTTGTGTCTGCTCAGTGGAGGAAGCATCTTGCTTGAGACTCTTGAACATAAACTATTTTTACGTTTTTACAGTACAATTATTGGTCATTCTGAAATTTATTTTACATATTGACAATATATAATGCAGTGCAGTGTTGATTTAAGGAAAATAATCTTGAATTACACCAAGTGAACTTAAAAATTTATGGGTGAAATGACGGCATGAAGCATGGGGTGACTTCTCTTCCACCCCCACTTCTAATTCCCATCATCATCAACCAGGAACCTTCTACATGCACACCTCAAAATAAGTGTACTTTACTGCATTTATTTTTAGTTTGTATGTAATTTTCGGTGAGCTGGAACCAATTACCCAAAATCCTATTGAAACAATGGTTTCGGTTAACGAACGACCTTCTGGAACGAATTGTTTTCCTTAACCGAAGGACCACTGTATTGGACTAAATGAGTCAATTATCACCTAGCTATTGAGACTATGAGTTGGACACTTAGGTAAAACCACATTATCAGTCGCTGGTACTATCTCCTGTCATGTCATGGGATTATCTGTGTACAGAATAAAGAGCATATTCTCAGTGAGTAACACAAAAGTCACTTATTGTTTGCCCATAAATGAAAACAAATAAATTTCCCATATTTCTTATTCTATTGTTTGCTAAAAATTATTGTTTCTACAGAGGAAGATCAAGAATGAGAGTGAAAGAGGTTAAAGGAGATACAAGAGAATGAGAGCAGTGTATTGCCATCATTACTATTTACTGCTTCCATGACTGTGGTAACTGAGCACTAAAACAGTTGACTGTGTAGTGAGGTGTACAGTATAATGATTGCACAAAATAGATTCTTGCCATAATTGTATGCAGATGATGCTGTAATATTACCAAGATGATGTGGGATTTAAAATTTCTCAATAAAATCCAATTAAAAGTGTCTTGGACAGCAAACATTGTGTGCCTCTTTTAAGATAGCAATCTGTTCAATAAACCTGAGCTGTGGGAACCAGGCTGGAGCACAGCTTATATGGAATTTGGTGTGTTGGACTCGACACACTGTCACAGACATTTACAGAGGACCAGAATACACTCTGATAATTGAGTAAAATAATGCGTTCCATTCATGAGAGGAATCTATAATAGATGACTTAGTATTAAGTACCTATTGTTTACTGCCAGGCGAGCAGCGACAGCAGGTGCAAGGAAACATGTCCAGCGTTAGACCACCTGGAAATTGAACATGGGTCCTTTCAGTTGTGTGCTGCCTGCATGAACCACTATACTATAGGACAACAGAGGTGGTTTACAAGTTCCTAGTATTGCACATGCACTAATAATGAATTTAAAAAAGAAAAAGAAAAGAGGCTATAAATTCCGATGAAAAAAAAAAATATATAGATTGAGTATTTAGGATGCCCTTACATCAAAACCTGGAACACTTTTTGTTTAAGAACTGTGCAGACAGAAGCACTGTACTTGTTAATGAGTTTTCTGCAGCTCCATTCCCTTCAACAGTTCCATGCACACTTCTCAGGTTGTGTCAACTGATACTCTTTATCCCATTATTTTAAAAAATTATTCACCCAATTGTCCAGTGTCCATTTCTTCCACATTCCTCCTCTTGCCCCTCGAACCTTCACCTTTGACAATATACACTTTCCTCAGCTAATAATTCTGTATTCCTTTAGCTTTTACATATTTCATCAATATTATTTGTCAACCACAAAACAATCAGCTTTGTATTTCTTACCTCTTCTCAATTTCTATAATTCTTTTAACATTACTCATATCAACTGGTCAAACTCTGTTCATATGATTTAAATGGTAATTTTCTTCATTTGGAAAAACTGGAACAAGTATCATATTCCTTTACACTTGTTTCTATAGAGCCACACACCCAAATTTTCCTGCACACATCGCCTTTCAGCATGTGTGTACACACACCTCCTCCTAGTATCACTCAATCTGTACCATCAACCATTGCTCTCGGTTATATCCACATAGCATGTTTCCCATCCAATTAAATCTCCATAAACAAAGTCAAATAAATATACCAATAACACTTTACAGTATATTGTACTGTGCTTACCCCTATCAGCTTGTTTTTCAATTTCATTCATTCTCATCAAATTCTGCCTCACTCAGCAACACAAAGGCTATATCGAAGTCATACAATCTACAGCAATATCTTATCAATGTACAAGAAACACATGTAATAATAAACACTATTTCAAATACAGAGTAAATCACATCATCCCTGTATTAAGCACCATGAACTAGACCTAATACAACCTTGTCACATTTATATATATTATTTGAACTATTTTAAATTCTCCTCCACAAAATTTAGAGTGTACAGTAGATGAAACTTTAAAATATATTCTACTTTGATAAAAATTCCTCCCTTATTTTCATATATACATTATTTCTTAATCTATACTGTAGCTAATTTTTTTTTTACATTAAGTTCCAGACTGTACAAAGCATGCAAGTTCAGGTATACAGACTGAATCTTGTTTTCTATAGGTAAGAATCTTCTACAAAGAAGCTGCCCATACTGTTATAAAAAAAAAAATTATCTACATGAAAAAGGTGCAGCGTCTACTACAAAAAGAATATACAGTATAATGCATTATAGAAAACATCAACTGGTTAAGAAAGAACAAGAGCAGCCACCAACCAGGAATTTCCTCCGGCTCATCAGGGATGTTCTGGTTAGTGATACGAATCATCCCACCATCACTGTCAATCTCATTAACCTGGAAGTCTGAATACCTGCACAACAAACATCATCATATTAGCTTTTCACAACTGTATTTGCAACACCAAAAGAATCTGTCCAACAATACATAATTTGAAGAACCACAATTTTTTTTCAATATTTACATTAAGAAATCTCAAAGGACACTACAAGAGCTTTAGAGGTAATGGGGGCAACAATCTTAATCTGCTACAAAAGTTTACTCCCTCACAAAATTAGATGAAACAGCATAACCACACCTGCCGGCAGTCAGGGTAAGTAAGTTTGGAGATCCATACCCATGACAAGGTTAAACCACGAGGAGCGAATCCTTGTCCGTCACTGTACATTAACACAACAATTCCAACGTGGCAACTTTCTCACCTTTGTTTTATGATGGCAAAGAAGCCACTGTGATCCCCAGCAAAAGCAGTGATCCCTATGTCCTCCTCTGTCGACTTCAACTTCTTCTTTTTCATCTCCTTGGCTTCCTTTTCTCTCATGCCATCCTTCTCACCTTCTCCATCCTTTTTGTCACCTTTCTTTGATGACTTGTCTTCTCCAGATTCCTTATCATCTAGATTTATCACTTCCTCAGCAAATTCCACATCTTTGGTGTCAGCATTATCCGAGTCAAGACATACCACGCCGTCCCCGTCATCTTCCGAGTCATTGGCCTTCCGCTCTTTTCCGTTTTCCATAACTTCTGTGCTATAGTCTACTGAGCCTTCATCCTCCATCTGCAAAAAAAAAAAAAAAAAAAAAAAAAAAAAAAAAAAAAAAAAAAAATCCATGAAAACTTGTGAACATGAACTTCGATACAAATATTATTTAAAATTTTTAATAATCAAATAATTTTGGTTATGAATTATGGTAGCAACTGCTGGATATGAATACAGTATCTCCAGCTGAGCCTCCTGGGACAAGTAAAAAACAATGCTGGATACTATTTGAATCCAAACATGTAAAGCCTGGTGGGCATTTTTGTAATCAGCCTAGAGAAACACTATCAAATTAAGCACCCTAACTGTTTTTAGTCTAATTTTTGGAGTTTTAATAAAACAGATTAATATCTTTTAGAAGAAAAACATACCATACATGTTCACTTGCTCCAAAAGTTATCTTTACAGAGGGGTCTGATGAATTTAAAAATACACACAACTATTAGGGTAGAATTGTCAAATGTTAGGGTTGGGTTGTCAAATTCCTTCATCTGTTGTGTTATATTGTCTCACACTAAATCATGGATACTCTTAACAGCAATTATACACTAGTTTGATAAACATTATTAATTACACAGGCTTGGGGAAGGAATAAATTTAGTGTCTGTTCAGCTGGTGGTTCAGATACATCCACTGTAAATGGATCAACACAACCAGCTATTTACTCTGGCCCTCATGGTAGGAGAAGCACCATCATTGATACAACTCTTGAATCTGAGGGACATATTCTAAAAACTAACTCAAAGATCACAATATACTGTACTGTACTATACATCGAGCCAACCTCCTCTAATATTGTTACTCTGTAATAATAAACAAATATTTCTTGGATCACCTTAAGAATCTGTACCTCAGCATATATCACCTAAAATTAACCTAACCTCATCCCTCCAAATAGTGTTAGGGTGATTAACCTTTCAGTGAAAAAGCTGAGGTGCAGATTCTTTAGGTGATCCCATTTCTTTAACTAAGAGTTAACAATTCACCATATTCCTCAACCATGTATTTGCCTGGATACTGAGTATCAGTATCTCAGATATGTGTGCTGTAAATAAATATTGTAAAGGTATTTCATTTTACCTAACCATAAATACACACTGCAATCAAGGAATAGATGCCAGATTCAAATTCATCAAAATATCAAAAAAATGGCAAAGAAACGACAGGATAAGGCTTGACTTAAAAGTTCAGTCATGTACACGCAGGAGTCAGGATCACCACTGGGGTTTATAACAACAGTTTCTACAGTTATCTCAGAGCAACATTTTAATAGGGAGGGGTTATTTGACCAGTACCCAGCCAAATAGCCACTAGTTATTTGACCAGGACCCCGGCTGAATAGCATTGGCTATTTTACTGTGGATTAGGTGTAATTTTAATGTGCATTGTATATACTGTACATTATTAATATAATACTGTAGTGTAATGACTAGTGTAATGCCCACAGCCATCCTTAACAGAATCCCATTAAAATCATACACAATCCCTGCGGGTCCAGGTCAATAGTCGATGGTTATTTTTTCAGTACTGTGCTGTAATTGCAAAAGGCTAAACATTAACCTAACCATAGTAGGATTCCTTTCCGTGGAACAACAAGTACAGTCACCTTAAAAATTGTGTGACTAGTATTCAGCGCATCTCAAAGTTAAAGGTTCTCTCCTCGACTTACGACAGGGTTCCGTCCCGACGACCAGGTCGCAAGTCGAAAAGACGAAAATAATACATAGAAATTCTAAAATGGGTCTCTCTTTTTTCTTCTCAGCACCACGAGAACTCCCTCTTTTACGTTTGCCAGCCATTTTAAAGGGAATTACAAACAAAAATTTTTTTTCAGTACACAGAGCGATCACTAACGTCGGAACTCAAAAATAAGTAATGTGAAAAATATTTTATACTACCATGGACGTCGTATGTCCAGGTTGTCGTAAGTCGCGGAGAGACTGTATTGTTTTTGTTTCACCCTCTTTCATTCCTGTTGCCAGTAAAATTGGACACAGCTCAACAATGGTTTGTTTTCAATCACAGGAGAGACTCTACACCTGCTCTTGTGATCTACTTGATGGTTTACATGGAAACAATTACTGTTCTTTTCAAAAAAAAAAAAAAAAAAAAAAAAAAAAAAAAAAAAAAAAAAAAAAAAGCACCAAAATTTAAGATGCCTATACAGTACAGTACTAGATAACAAAACACTTTTCATATCGTCAGAAGATTTGCCCTTGCAGCTTGTTTCACCGTACGATTAACCACCCCAACATTAAATTTGCCTAACCCCCCAGTGTGTTAGGGTGTTTTAAAAATCAGGTGAGATAGGCTCGGAGGCCAATTTTTAGGTATTTCCATTATTTTTCCAGAGAAGACATAATATAGGCAGGCAGTTTAGGTGTGATCTATCAGTATATTAAACTTTTTCCCCTTATTATTACTACCTACTTGTCTTTACCGTTTATACAAATTTAAAAGATGAACCAAATTATGTCCTACTTTAAAAGAAAAAAAAGACAAGAAAAAAAAAGAAATAAGTGATGTTTTAGTAAATTTACCAGAGCAGAGAGAGTGTGGAGGCCATACAGTGATACTATAGTGTGCGGTAAACAAGATATATAGGTAAGGTTAGGTCAGGTTTGACTGAAGATATCTTTTTAGATCACACACTAAAGTGGCACCAGCCATAGACTATTTGCTGCTACTAAGGTTAAGCCCAAAGTTGCCACCCCCCCCCCTTGTTCCATCACAAAAAAAAAAAAACTATAAAAGGGTTATGCCTAAAATACACCGTAACCTTTATTCCTGTATAATGGAATACTGACACCTGCATAACACACACACACACCTCCACCATATTATTCTAAGACACTTTTCGTCAGTGGTATTTCTAGCACAAATTACGTTTAAGGTTGGTTGGGGTTTTGTTTTTCCAATGGTTTTCAGTGTGTTTTGAAACTTTTTACCTTGATCTTTACAGTAAATCTCTAGATTCTGAGATGGGGGGGGGTTATCTCAGAAACTATTGATTTGCACCAGAAATTAAGGTTAAATTCATTCATAACACATCAAAAACCATTGGAAAAACATACTTTCAACTTCCATTTTGTATAGTGGCAACAAGAGAAATTTTACCAAACTATTAAGCCCCACACACACACCTCCACCACAAACCACTAAACCCTACACAAAGGATACACCCCATTTCGTAACCACTAACAGACCGTTAGTCTCTGGTAATACTGTAGTGATAAATTGTAAGTTATTATGGTATTATTGCGTTTAAACACCGTTCATTCCTACCACTAATCTATTATCATATTCGAATAAGACGTCTAATTATAAGATAATTTTCCTCTATTACATTACCGGCGGAAATGTATAATAACGGAGATAGCTTATCCAAAATTTTCTCTATATTCTTCCATTAGTCTTCCGCCATTAACGCCTGCCTCTCCTCCAACACTGGTGTCTCCTGCGTCTCCTTCATAAATCATCACGCGCATGCGTTCCCGTACACGTCACGCGGCCAATCAAAAGCGTTTTTGTTTTTGTAACTAATTAAAATGATTTTGGGTTTAATTCGCGGTATATTTGGCCCAATCAAATTCGAGTTTTGTTTCGGGTCTCATATTTTGAATTTCAAGTTCAGTAACTTCAGTTCCGCCGACCATGGAAGTCTGTGAAGGGTGTCCCTTAAATTATATGGAGCTGATTGAGAGTTTTTGGGGAAAAAAAAACAAAAAACAAAGAAACTATAGCATTTCTTCGATCGCATGGTGTTCTTCCAACCTCAGTAAAGTGTACTAAGAGCAAGACAATGTAAATATCGCAAAGACCAACATATGTGGCACTGTATAAGAATCTCAAAATCCAACGACGAACAAGAACCAGCCCAATAAGGTAAGATATAGATGATTCCATCATATGGTGAGAGTCAGTTAGGTTAGGATAGGTTCTTGTTTTTCTAGGGTTTTTTGGTGTATTTTGCCATGATTTTTTTTCGGAAAACGTCCAACGAAAAAAATCGTGCTTATTTCCGCCAGAAATGAAGGTCACACACACAAATACACTAGAAAAATATATTTTTGACTTTCTAACAGAACGGTGTGACAATGCAAATTTACCGTTATTATGTTACACGAATAGAAATTAAACATGTATCCAGACGACTCGAGAATTATTGTGTTATTATTATACACGAATATTAATTATTTAATAACGAAAACAATTAAAACATTGGTAAATAAACAAAATATAGAACAAATGAAGGTGATTTCTTCTTCATTTATTTGCAATTACAACAAGCTAAAATCGTGCACAAGAAAAGCAAATCATGACAAATATGCCAGTCTCTGGAAGCTGTGGAATGAATATGAAGAAAAAATATCACTTCTAATTTGTTAAAAAATTGTCAGTGTCTTCTTCCAAGCTTGCATGAGTAATAATGTTTTTATTTATTTTTTTAATTTTAGTCTTTTACATACTGTTTAAGTGAGATGATTACAGACATATGAACATTGTTTTTTTCCGTCTTTAATAAATTGTCGTAGTGAGATGTTTGCATTATCCAATGTATTGTTATGCCGAGGCATAATTTCGTAATACGATTTTGTAAACTAGTTGTTTTGATTATTTTCTATCCCAAGCAACAGTTATTTTGGCAAATTTAGTGAAATTTTCGTGTATATATTGATGTACTAATTATGTAAAAAATTTCTGGAATGTAATGCCCTTGAAATGGTGATGGGAATGAAAGTGACGAAACAGGTAAAAAATGTGGTGACGAAATGGGCACATCCCCCCCCCCCACACACACACACACCACCACCACAAACCACTAAGCCCCACACAAACACACCTCCACCACAAACCACTAAGCCAAACACACCAACACACACACCTCCACCATATACCAATAAGTCCCCCCCCCCCCCCCACACACCTCCACCATATACCAATAAGTCCCACACAAACACACACACACACCTCCACCACAAACTACTAGGCCCCACACAAACACCCAACACACACACACCTACACCATATACCATTAAGCTCCACACAAAAACACCACACACATCACCAAACACACACCACTTCCTTTGTCACGTTATACTTATCTTTTAAAATACACTTCCCCACTTGCCAAACATTTATACTACATTGGTGATGGTGATGAGGAGGTAATAGAGCAGTTTAAGGGAGAGAGACGGGGAGGGCGAGGCAATAATGATGGTGGTGGTGTGGTGGACATGAGCCGGGCGGCCCCAGAAGGTTCAATTATGCGGCGGCTTGGTCCATCCACCGTGGCTTCCCGGTACATCCCCTGTTTTACCTCCTACTACACCAGTCTCACTAGTAATAATCGGCCAGAGTGACCCCACGATTCTTAACAATATTTATGTATTAGTTTATGAGATGAATAATGTGAATAACTATCATTTTCAGCTAAAAACTTTAATGTAATTCAATGTGGCTTACCCTTGCTCGATGTTTTGATGTGAACATTGTGAGTAGACGCTTCACAGGGACCTCACATATACACAAACTTTCAGCCTTCACACGCTATATCTCGCAATCCTCTTCTAAAATTATATTTAAATAATCATAATCAATTAATTTGTCTATTGATACATAAATATGAAACAAATTATGTATATTTTTGGTTGATATGTGTTAGAATTATTGAATGTTTATAGTAAAAGTCCCTGTACGGTGGTAGATGTAGGATAACGCGGGTGGCTGGGGTAGATACTTGTTCAGGAAGGCGGCCTCTCAACGTCCGCGTCTGTTATGTAATTCCCGTCACTAATAAAGTAGTATTTTTTCAGTCTTATTGTGTAAATTACAATTTCTAAAAATAATAAATAATCATAATTTTCACTATTATACATCAGTGATGTTATTCATATATTTATTTCAGCAAGTTATCGGGGTGAGGGAGGACGACAGTTGCCACCCGGTCCACAGTAACTTCTCCGCCAGATTCAAACCTTTCGCCGCCTCGTGGAAATCACAACTCCAAATTCTTTACCTCGAAACACATTTCACTTCCACGTTCACTGTTTAAGACAAAGGCGAAGAGATTGGGAAAATTTAGGATATATATATATATATACTTCATTTTTAGTCCATTTAACACGCGGACTTTGAACATATAATCAACAACCTCACCAGCAAGGAATCGAACCCTCGACCTACTGGGTGTGACTAGGGAACGCTTACCGGCTAGGCCACAAGGACACTAAAAGCAGTTCTAGACTCTGTTATATTTCACACAAAGCCTGTTCATCGAGCTGATGGCGCCGTGAACCTCATTGGGAAACTGCCCGTGCCTCGTATGTGGTGTCAGTAGCATTTTACCGAATCCAGCTGGTATGAAACGCGAGGTACATATATATACTTCATTTTTAGTCCATTTAACACGCGGACTTTGAACATAAGAAAATAAGGGGTCTGCAATAGGCCGGTTGGCCTGTGCATGGCAGTTCCTGTCGAGAGTTACTACCACTATCATCCATGCCTCCCTTTGAAACTTTCCAGTGTTCCAGCACTTACCACAAAGTTGCTAAGCTTGTTCCACTCGTCCACCACCCAATTTGTGAACCAGTTCCTTCCTATCTCCCTCCTAAACCTAAACTTATCCAACTTGAATCCGTTGTTCCGAGTCCTATCCTGCTCGGATATTATAAAAACTTTATCTATATCCCCTTTATTGATTCCTTTCATCCACTTAAATACTTCTATCATATCTCCCCGCACTCTTCGTCTCTCTAGGCCCTTAGGGAATGCAAGTTTAGTTTCTTTAACCTATCCTGATATGGAAGGTTTCTAAGTCCCGGAATCATTTTCGTCATTCTTCGCTGCACCGACTCTAGTGAATTGATATCCATTCTATAATAAGGGCATCAGAACTGAACCGCATAATCGAGGTGCGGCCTGTTTGGTGTGTTGACAGGCTGTTTGGCGCGTATAAAACTTGTTTCCTGTACTTCAATTATGTTCAATAATTGTTAAAATGAATATAAAATTTAATATAAAACTTTTAAAATGATTGAATAGTACAATCTTCTTGATATTTACTAAAATGGTAAGGAATTTAAGCCCTAGAACCGATTACTGTACTGGCGGATTAATAAGACAGCTAGTGAGCAAGCTAAAACATGTTGAGGGGCGCTCGTAAGGAATTCGTTAATCGAGGGATTGCTCGTTAACCGAAGTGAAGAATCTTATGGAAGGTAATTCGTTAACCAAGGGATCACTGTACCGGCTTTCTCTTGCACACTGTTGGTAATACTGGCTGTTACATACTGTTGGCAGTACTGGCTCTCTGTTGCACACTGTTGGCAAGTACTGTACCGGCTCGGTTACACTACTGGCAAGCACTACTTATGTTACACACTGTTGGTAAGTACAGCACTGGCCTTCTGTTACACACTGTTGGCAATACTGGCTCTGTTACACTGTTGGCAATATTGGCTGTTACACACTGTTGGGAGTATACTGGCTGTTACACACTGTTGGGAGTACTGGCTCTGTAACACACTGTTGGGAGTATACTGTTACACACTGTTGGGAGTACTGGCTGTGTTACACACTGTTGGCAAATACTTGCTCTCTGTACAATGTCAAAATACCTGCAGTACTTTTTTAAGCTTAAAAAAGGTTGATGTTTTGACAGTTGTGTTGTTACTAGGTATTTGTATTCATTTAGTCATGTAATTCATGTGAATTTTTATAAGTAATACAATGAGGAGAGTGAACTGCGCATATTAATAAATAGTGAGCACTGCAGTCTGCCTGTAATTAACAATATTTCAAATTAACAAAAGTTCTTAAAGCTCTCTGAATACAAATTATAGCAAACATGGTAAATCTTGTGTTACTTTTGTATGAAAAGAAGGAAAAAAGTAGACTAAATTTTTTTATTATTATTTAACAATAGTCCTTCCTGGTGTTGAAAGAGAGCCACTTCCATTTTTTCCCGGGCTGATTCATGTAGCCAGTCCATCACTGCTCAGGGGTGAACTTTCTTCTTTATTTCAGGTCTTATTTAGAGGGAAGGTCCTGTATTTATCCAACCAGCAGGTAGTGCTTGACTGAGTGATTTCTTGCTTCATGAGATCCATTTGAGAATGCTAGTTTAGTGGTGAAGTGTTTCCACAGCCCACCTCTGTATGTACTGTAATGTACTGTACATTCTTCCGCATATGAGAGAAGGTTCCATGATAGATATAATTTACTAGATATTTTATTTGCAACTTTAAGTTTACAATAATTACTTCGTGTTCAAAAAACACCTAATCAAGTTATATTTCTCTTGTGTTCAAAAAGCAATATGAAGACAAAGATAATATGAATTACAATTTATAATTACATTTCCCTGTAGTACACATATACCGGTATATATGCAACTTGACTGCGATTTATCAAACACAGGCAGTGAACAAGCACCTGGCATGCTTCTCTGAGGAAACAGATGGAAGGTTGTTCACATGCCAAACTAGTTTTTGACATGAGTGAAATAAGCTCATTGTTTTAATATATACTGCAGTCAATAACACTGCCCTGAATAGGGTTTTGTAAAAAATAAATACTTGTGTAAATACTGAACTTCTATTTGGTTTTTACCAAAAAGCTTCCAGTTAAGGACAGATGTCCTCGCAAAAGCCAAGCCTTGTGAGATTAATGGTGTGTAGTGTGTATAGGCTGAAGGTTGACTGGTCTGGCGATAGCCCAAAAAAATTTCTGTGAGCTGACGCAAGGATACCAACCTTTTCTGATTCAAAACCAGTACTTACAGTATTATAAACCTAAAAATTTTCCAATTCAATTTAATGTAAACAATTATTAAAAATTTTATTAATCCTTATTTTGATTTTCTCTTAGATGATGATAGTTTAACTAATTGTATTCAACAACTCAATTGCCAAACTCCAATCATCATTGGACGGGTGAATTTTTTGACAATTATGGTCCAACATTTATATTCATTTCAGAAACACACCTAACTTAAGCCTTACATGGCAACTCTCTTGCAGAAAAAATGGTGGTTCATAGAAATGTGTCTAGGTAGTGTGCTTTCTCCTTTGTACAGTACTTCTCCTTTACCTAAATCTGTAATTATACCTGAATATATAGAAGTCAAGTTTACCCGGTGAAACTAATTATCACTAAACTTTCGGTGGTGCGGGATTCACTCACTGGCAGTCATAGAGTATCACTTATACTGTATGTCTGTTATTTAGGATATGTTATGTGTTTTGTGTATTTGAAATAAAGGTTTTGATATTATATTCTAAAGTGTTTCTCTCTCTCTCTCCATCATTTATTATATCATAAATAACAGTCGTATATACAAAACACAGGGGCTACCAGCAAGTGAATCTGCCTGCACAATGCCCTTTACTCCTCTCTCTTCATCCTTGATACACCAACAATTTCTCACTTTTAAGTCACCTCAATTATCACAAGGAATTAGAAAATGAGATCCCAATTAATCTACATATTATTCATAGTTTGGCATTTGTCCACATCCAGTCACCTACACTTATACCTGGTACAGTGGCTGGTGGGTTTTGTGAGATGTGGCAACTCTGTGGAATGCTTATCTACTTGCATCCTTAGTCCGGCTACTTTTATGAGGTTCCTTAAAGACATTCCAGGAGTTTTAATACGATATAAACAAACACAAATCACATCTCACAAAACACGCCAGCTACTGTAACAGGTATAAGTGCAGGTAACTGAACCGGTAGAAGGGCCACTACTTCCCCTACCTACACAATCACCCCTGTGTTATGCAGAGATGTGTAAAAATAATACCTGTATGGCCTATCTCATTTTCAATGTAAGAAAATACTACTAAAATATTGGTATAAATTTCTATGAAAATATGATCTTTGAGAAAAGAAACACTTATTTTTCACCTCACCACGAGAATATGATTTTAGAAGAAATACTTGTTTCACTTCATTCTTTTAAAAAGTAATATGGGAAACAGTACAATTTTTTTTTACTTGAGAAAGAAAGTTTAATGTCCTCAAAATCAAGATACAATGTGGAAAATAATAAAGCCAGGATGAAAAGCATGAATGTTGGATGAAGTGCATTATTTACATACTATACATACACACAAAGGTACTATTGAGTATTTCTCACATTTGGTTATTTTTTAATTTTTGTAATATTGGGTGCAGACACTTTGACTTTACCCGGTAGGTTCCTCGCCAGGTCTTGGTCTCTGACTGCTCGTAACAAGTCCTTCTCTCGGGGAGTGGCCGACTTGTCCCCCATGAACAGTGTCACAGCAGTCTTGCAGGCCTTTCCCTTTTTCCCAGGTCCTGGGGTTAATTTAACTTTGTACCTGACACAAGAAATAACAGTTTTAATAACCATAAAAATCAGCATAGTTACTCTTACACACTTTAATGATAATAATCCCGAAAATTATCACAAAATAAAGACTGTATTGTACAGTATATTAAAAAACAAGATAAAATAAACCAAGATATTTCCAGGATAAAATTATTTGAGAAGTCAGCTACTGTTACACTTATATTAAGTTTTCTGTAGTAATACACATGTACAGTTCAGTGGAGCATCCTAAACATCATCTCCTTGAGCGCTATAACAAAGTTTACCGGTACATCACAAATACCTGTGAGACACCTAAAATTTGGCTATACAGTACAGTACTCACTTGAAGTTTGTCATGGCAGTATATGGTGCACACACCGGGACTGTGAAGAGGAGTTCATCTTCGGCTACTGGGATCGCTGTCAGTGTATTGATAATATTCAGGTCGTCTGCAAGCTGTAAAATAAAAGAGAGAATTTCATAAATTTATTTAAAAATGTTCTGCCAATATTCATACTGTATTAGGTTTTTACATTTGTGATATTATACTTATGTTTTTCAAGTTCAAAACAGACAGTTTTAGGCTTGTTTTGATTCTTGACCAAAATGGAGGATAAGGTTCCCTTCTTATAAACTAACTCTGGTGCATCATATAATTAAGAGTACACTGGCAAGTGAATTTGTTGAAGGTGGAATAATTCACAGGTGGACTAATGTTTTACAAAGTAGACGGAGTAATTCACTAGAATGTTAAGAACCAGATCACAACCAGTTCAGCTACCCTGCATTGTATCATGGCAGGAAAATGCTTGCATTATACACTCACAAAAAACACAACACATACACACAACAAAAAACAGAAAACACATATGCACACACACTCAAACCTCCAAAATGTATCTCCAGCATATCTGTATCACAAACTGGAATGACAAGTAATACAAGTACTGTACCTGTGTTGCCTCGTCTTCATCCTCCTCCTCTTCCTGGCGCTCTTCCTTCTTGACCTGGGTGTCTGTGTCTTCAGGCAATGTGATGTGTGTCAGGTTACCTCTGTTAGGATGGCTACTCAGTCCTGTGGATTTAGGTCCAACCTTTTGCACTGGGCCCTTTCCTTTCACCTCTTTACCAGCTTTCTTGCCACCTTTACCTTTCTTCTGATCCTTGTTGTTACCTGCTGACTACAACACACAAAATGTCTCCATTAAAATTTGTTTGCCACTACAAAGAAGCCAAATACACAACACGGGAAGTTTAAACTGCCATAAGTAATGATGCAAAGTGGTAATTATTAAAACTGCCTGAGCTTTTTAACTATAATATTGTACATACAAATACTGTACTAAGTTTCAATTACTGTAATCTATGCTGGAGAAGTAATTCCTCGGTCACACACTGAGATGAAATTTCTAATACATGTACATATTTACCAGCAGGTTGAGTCATCACCAAAAAGGAAATCAATTCCAAATTTCTCATCTTACCAGACTGCCACAGATGACACTCCAACCTTGTGATCCTCAAACTGGTGGCAGTACCCTCCAATACCTATGGAAGGTACAGCACGCCCTTAAAATTCGCAGGGGTTAGGTTCTCAAAATGGCAGCGAATAGCCAAATAAGCGAATAACATTTGCTGACCAGGGGGACGGGTGCATTTTTTACTCATGTGTTTGCCCCGAGGATAATTATTTCTTTTACCTATTTTGTATATATAACAAAGGGTGGAGTTAACTTGAGCGTAAACTCACATTTTGTTGTCTTGTTTCTGATTATTTGTGAGAGGATTTTCACATTATTATTTATTTGTATGTGTTTTGTGTTTGTTACAATACAGGTAAAAGAAATTACTGTGTCTAGAACGAATGGCTCCCTGTCCCAGCCGCGAAAATGCCAGCAACTTTAAAACTACCCTTAGACATTCTTGGGTACATCCAGGGTGTCATCTGCAAATAATCGAGGTCCACGAATTGTCAGGACATGCTGTATATGTGACGGTGTGAGTTCCCCCATTAAAGTTATGCTTCAGAAACAAAAAGATTAACACTCGGCTTCCATACTCCTCACCTGCAATAACTGCATTCTGA
The DNA here is from genome assembly GCA_958450375.1 of Homarus gammarus. Taxonomy (NCBI): domain Eukaryota; kingdom Metazoa; phylum Arthropoda; class Malacostraca; order Decapoda; family Nephropidae; genus Homarus; species Homarus gammarus. The sequence goes on along the minus strand of CAUDMG010003165.1, from coordinate 54,168 downwards.
TCTCTCGTTCTTCTTCATCCTGGTCGCGGTATTTTTTCATCTTCTTCATCTTGTTTTTCTGACCTCGCTTGGGGGGCCCATCCTTGTGTTCCGTACCTTGTTGACACTTCTGCTCCTGCGTACTTTGCTGATCCATTTGTTGACTTCCAGCTTTGGGGTTTGTTTTTTTGTCTCCCTTCTTGCCTGTCACAATAAAATTATAGAAATAACTATACAGTACTTTACAACCAAAGAAACATTTATACAGAGAAACCTCCATCTAATAAACTACAGGTGTTGATTGTTATTTGATAGGGTTAGGGACTTATTTCAATCAATTTCTGAGTCACTAAACATTTCTGTCCTTTACATGATACTCTAGCTAGTACTTCTTCTATAATCACTTAAAGAAACACCATCTGTCTCTATCTAAGTGTATTGGCAGTGGTTGTGTAAGTAGTGTGGTCAGCATCATCTGTCTCTATCTAAGTGTATTGGCAGTGGTTGTGTAAGTAGTGTGGTCAGCATCATCTGTCTCTATCTAAGTGTGTTGGCAGTGGTTGTGTAAGTAGTGTGGTCAGCATCATCTGTCTCTATCTAAGTGTGTTGGCAGTGGTTGTGTAAGTAGTGTGGTCAGCATCATCTGTCTCTATCTAAGTGTGTTGGCAGTGGTTGTGTAAGTAGTGTGGTCAGCATCATCTGTCTCTATCTAAGTGTGTTGGCAGTGGTTGTGTAAGTAGTATGGTCAGCATCATCTGTCTCTATCTAAGTGTGTTGGCAGTGGTTGTGTAAGTAGTGTGGTCAGCATCATTTGTCTCTATCTAAGTGTGTTGGCAGTGGTTGTGTAAGTAGTATGGTCAGCATCATCTGTCTCTATCCAAGTGTGTTGGCAGTGGTTGTGTAAGTACTGTATCTAAGTTTACTGGCAATGCATTTCAAGAAAAGAGAGAGAGTGTCCAAACCAGATAAACAAATTTATCATTTCAATACTTACAACTATTGTGTTTTTTAATTAAAGTCACAAGCCAAAATTCAGAAGAGTACAGGTATTCTGCCTGGCATGAATTGGCACCTCTCACAAATGCAGCCTTGTTTCTTGGACTTTAAATATATTAGTATTAGAAATGTCTTTCATTCTCTTTTATACTGTGATGGATTTGGTTAAGAAGACATGACAGTGTGCACTCACAATGAATTTTATACACCAGCTAATATTAGTGGGTTAATTAGCACACCTTTATTATACTTATTAATAGAATCATTCCTCCTCCTGTTGATAGTCACTGGCTGGTCATCTCCCAGGTATACCACTGTACTGTCCTCATCTTCTCTTGTTTCACCAGACTGTGCAGACAACTGTGATGTCGTGGAGACAGTTCGTGCACGGATAGAAAACCTGAGGAAACCGGAACAATTCACAGTGCTTAGAGCTACAGTAATTAGGATCTCATGAAAAATAAGAATTTTCACGTATTTCACCTAATGATTAAACACCTGACTCTAACAGGGAAGATTAAGTAAGGTTAGGTCAGATCAGGTCACATTAGGTCATGTCAGATTAGATTAGCTTAGGTTAGGTTAAGTTAGGTGAGGTGAGGTAAGGTTAGGATTCTTAATCATCAGGTGAAATAAGCAGAGGTTCCGAATCCTCATGACATCTAGGAGTATTATAATCATTCAGCATTATTCACTCTTACATGCCATCTACCCCACCTAAATGCATAATGCTATCCCATTTTTTTGGATAGACAAAACTTAAAACTAACCATGACAAACTCTCCTGCCTCAACACATTCAAGGGGCCAAAATTTTGGACAGTAATAACAAAAATTACTATCATTAAGCTTCATCTGAAAACTTTTTATCATGCATCAAAATATCACATCTGGTTTAAATCAAATTCATCTTCATCTGTTTATTTTGATTGTTTTAAAAAGTTGTAAAAAGCTGTGGAGGACAAAACTATGCTACTATTATCACCACTATTACTATACTACTGTGATACTATTATTGTTACTACTACTAGTCATGCTACAATTATTATTACTGCTACTATTATTTCTACTACCACTACTACAACAAGTGCAGTACAACACTCACTGATCTCCACCAATATGCTTTATGTCCACAACTGTATCGGGAAATTCCACTGTTCCATCTTTATCCGTCTCTTCTTCATTACATTCTTCATCAGCAGAATCTTCCTTTACCAATTCTGATTTTACCTCTGCAGTAAAATCAAGGAATACTATGTTACCATTACAACATTTGGTTGGTTGCAATACTGTTAACAAGGGTAATTAATAATTATCCTAGGGTACTACATTAAGTTTCAGACAAGTAGAATCTACCTCTATATATTTATAGCTGTTAATGAATATGATGTATTTCTTTGTGTATGAACCTCTGTCCTGCGTGGCAGTGAGAAGTGATACCACCCTCAGTGTCAAGACCTGATTGAATTACTCAGAATAGGCAAACTGTACTACAAGCTTTGTCAATAAATTTGTTAAACTAAAAAACTAATATCCCCCAATACTTCAAAAGGTGAAAAGATTTGTCGAATCACTAAAACTGAATCACTAAGGTTAAAGATTTTGCCTAATCACAGAGGAAAAGGTAAAAGGTTTTGCTAATCACTAAGGAAAAGGTGAAAGGCTTTGTCTAATCATAGAAATTGAATCACTGAGGAAATTATGAAGAATACAACCCAACGACTCTCAAGGATAAATAGAGTACAGCCGTGAACAAAATCCTGTCACCACTTCTGCTGCTCCACGAACCCTGCAATTCAGACTCAAGAATCCAAAGCATTTATGGACATAATAATGCATCAGTTACTACTGCTTCGGATTCACAAGTCTGAATCACGGGGTTTGTGAAGCAACAGAAGAGGCGACAGGACATTTGCTCGCAATTGTACATACTGTCTCACTGTGGTCATCCTACCTTGGTTCTTGTCTACTAGAGACGCATCCTCTGTTTCTTGCTCCTCCTTCTCCAGCTGTTCATCGTCTTCTTCTTCAACCAGAGGAAGGTCGCTGTGGTCATCTGTGGTTTCTGTTAGGGAGATGCTGCTCACGTCTTCCTCCACAGAACGTACCTTTCTCTCTCCAGCATGTCTACAAACCAACAGAATTCTTAATGTGCAGAAGCATTGTTTTCATAATTGTTTATATTAGAATACTGTCCACACTCCTACTTACCCATTACTGTTATATTACCAGTGTAGAAATAAAAGACCATATGAACTATCTCAAGCTAAAAATCTAAAAACAGAGTAATTAGCATTCTCAACTCTTCAACACTCTGGTACTTCAAGTCCACAACAAACACAGTGCACAAACTCTGTAAGAGTGATAAGGTTGGGGAAGACTACTCAAGTGACCAAGACATGAAGAACAAATTAATATTGCTAAAAATGTATCTGTATTTTTCTGACTAAATAAACTGTTCCAATATCAAAATCAATGAAAACACTATTACACTTTTGTCACTTCACATGTCTCTCTAGGTAACAATGGTAGTACTCACTCCACAGATAAATATTTACCTAGAAATAGACTCGTCTTCCAGCCTAAAGAGGAAGCCAAACCCGTAGATGAGGTGAGACGGTGGCAGGAAATTCTTTTTACCTCGGATCATAAAAGCACCAGTAGTGAGGTATTCTCCTGTTGGTGCTGTCTTGCTCACCTGCTCCCCCCATACCCACCACGCTGATGTTATCACTTTTTCCTCCCACGCTCGGCTGAGGAGAGAGTAAATAACTGTAGTTTATTCTTTATCACAGCTCTGCATAGCATCTACACATTGTTCTAACATATAGCACCTACCACTGAAAAGATAAAGAAAGTGGGTTCCATAGACATGACTGCCTATTAAGGACTGTATGGATACAGCACACTGTATACTAAGCCTTCAGTACACAAGGAGGCAGCATGACCATTCATTTCCCCAAAATGTAATCTTTAGTGAACTGGGAGTGCCCAGGGATCAAACCACAGACTCCTGGCACAAGAGGCAAATGCTGTATCCACTTGACCATCGTAAACCATGCATTTACCTATGATAACATATGAAACATTGTATCATTATTGGAGTGAATGAAATAATATTCCCACAAACAACAATTGTCAACTCTGTTTCTGTTTCCCACTTCCTCAAGCACCCGAGTCCAAGCAACTGACGGGTCAAGCAGCACCCACCGGCCTGAAATCTTCTTTGCTCTGGTTTGGGGATGCTTCTTAGGGAAACTTCTAGAATGGCTTCTTAGCCCAGAATCCAAAAATTTTTGGTCCGGATCTTCTGAAATCTGGATTTCCCGGGTCAGGTTCTTCGAGGGTTTACTGTACTGTATTGTTTCTCACTTTTGATCTTTTTTTTTTTTATTTCTTTGTGGTTCTTTATTTTTGTATTATTATTATTACAGTGTTTTTATTATAATTATTGTTATCTTTATTAATTTATTATGTTATTTTTAATAGTGTATTTTTTATTATAAATTTTATTTACTATGAATTATTATTATTATTAGTAGTAGAACAACTAGTAGTAGTATTACCGCACTGTATTATTATTAAATTTTTGCCCCCAGGCCCAGATGTGGATCAGTGACCTGTGCCCGGGTGGGCTAATCCCTGTACAGTAAAAAAAAATAAAAAATAAAAAATAAAAAACCTCCTACCATTGCCTTTCACTTAAATACATTGTATAAATCTAAAGTTTACCTGTAACAGAGAGCCATGATCCCTGCTTCATGAAGCGTCTTGGGAGGTGGTTCCTTGCTACTGGGGTTCTTGATGATCACACTCGGGGCACCGTGCATGTCGGCGTGGACATACACATCGCGAGGACGCAAGTGACGCTTCACAATCATCTCGTTCATCTGACTGTCTCGTCCTGCAATGACTGCAATAAAGACAAGAGGTCTTACACATCTTAATAAGCATTAGAGAGTTTTACAATTAATTATTTGCAAGAATATTAAATCATTCCTCTCACAGTGAGACTGAAGGAATATTGGTAAAATTTTCTCATTCACGGCCTCACAAAGCATGTCTAAGAGTGATATACATCAACAAGAAAAAGATCAGCACATACTCGCATATTCTTCATTAATCAACAAAGTTTTCATCATTTCTCAATCACAGTAATTTCTGATGAATTTTAGTTTTACTTCCTCTCCTCCATCTTCTTTTTTAATAATGAACTCATGGTAAAATTCAGCTTCTGACACCCTAATGGGGGTGACCTACATGGAGTTAAAACTAAGGATTTCATTGAAGAATGGAAGAGTTTATGTCTGCTTGTGGTTTCAAGCATACATGTGTGTGTGTGTGTAATTTATCCTCAACTGCTTTCAGGAAAGTAATAATAATCTCACCAGTGGCCAGTCATCTTATAGACTGACATGATGTATTGCCTTATTACTCCTCACCCACATAAACATACTTAATCTGACAGTCAATAAAAAAAAGACACTCCCCTATTCTATTATCTTCTTTTTAATCTGTGGTTATTCATAATTTTCTTACAAATCCACGTACGTATACGAATAATAGCTCTCACAGCACAACTTCCTCCATCATAATTACAAACAACATAAGTTATTATCATTCCCCTCACCTAAGAAATTTTCAGAGGAGATGAACCAGTGAAATTTCTCAAACCAGATGACCTTTCTCGCCTTGTTGATGCTAGAGCTGGCGGCCACCTCCTTCAGCGCCAGGTTAGTTTTCCTGGTGGTCAACTGAAGCACCTTGGCTGAGGCATCAATGGTTTTCTGTTCCTTTTTGGCTGCTTGACGCTTCTGGTCAAAATACCTGACAAAACATATTTCAAGACTTTAAAATCTGTTAGGAAATAGAATAAAGTTTGAAATTCAGGTAAACTGCAGTACCTATATAACTGTATTCATAACACATGGGATATACTAAGGTAATGAACTGTACCACCTTTACAGTATAATAATGTTTCTATATGTCGAAGGTCACATAACCATTACACTGTATACTTTACATCACATCACTCCATATGCCATTCATTAGTATATAAAACACAGGCCTTAACACTGAAAAACAATTATTAAACATACACCACAATGCTTCAATTTTAAACAGCAATGTGATATTAAGAATTCAAAAATAAAATTTAATGCACCAGACATAAATGCAGTTAGAAATATAGTTAAATAAACAAGAACTGACTTGCGAGCGTTGGCCATAGCGGAGAGCTCTAGGTCTATATCCACCGTTATTGGCCGCATATTTGTGGAGTCGTTGCCTTCCTCACGTTCTTCATCAGAGTCCAGAAAAAGATCATCTTCGTCACAGTCATAGGGGTTACTAAAACAAGGAATACATCCAATAAACTATGGGGTTGTGTGGGTGTACAGTCACTGAAAAAAGTCCCGCCAGTCCTCCGTCCAACCCATGAATCCTGAGACTCATGAACCTGTGAATCCGAGATATAACACAGTGCACCATTTATGGGCTCAACAATGTGTGATGTCTTGGATTTACAGGTTCATGAGTCTCAGGGTTCATGGCTGGGATGAAGGGTTGCCAGAATTTTTCTCCATGACTGCATCTGACCAAGCAAGTCTAAATACTAATGGAGCAATGTTGCAGTATATTAGTAAAACCAATGACCACAGATATACTGTAGCTCAGTTATATAGTGATCATAACTAAGGCTACAAGAGTACATAACAGAAAGAGAAAGTGAGTGACATAACAGAAAGAGAAAGTGAGTGACATATCTGAGCCCAAAAGATGCCCTCAACCTTACCTGAGAGAGAGGGTAATTGTGTTACTTTCCAGCTTGAGTTGCTTGATGGCTAGGGCAACTGGGTCTCCCCGGCCCTGAGCCTCTGCCAATAGCTCTTTAATTTGTCGCCAGTCAATCTGATTGGCTACAGCACTCCGGACCACCAGAATTGTTGCATCTACCAAATCCTTGTTAAGCTCTGGAAGACAAGAGTTTCAGGTATGTTGTTGTTTGGTTTGAGCACAGCTGATGTAAAAGCCATGTCTCTAAAACCTCGATGTTGAAGTGATACAATTACAGTCTCTCCTCGACTTACGACAGGGTTTCGTCCCGATGACCAGGTCGTAAGTCGAATTAGTTGTAAGTCAAAAAGGCAAAAATAATACCTGTACATAGAAATTCTAAATGGGTGTCTCTTTTTCTTCTCAGCACCACGAAAACTCTCACTTTATGCTTGCCAGCCATTTTAAAGGGAATTACAAACGAAAATTTTGTCATTACACAGCGCGATCACTAACGTAGGGACTCGAAAATACGTAATGTGAAAAATATTTTATACGACCATGGCCGTCGTATGTCCGGGTTGTCATAAGTCAAGGAGAGACTGTATTCTAAAATCTGGGTACCAAGTTGATACAATTAGTATTATCTCTGTCAGATGGAATCCCTCAAACCCGGAACTCTCCAATAGCCAGAATTGGAATTTGCTCGGAAATTTTCCAGAAAATTCACTAAATTCCGGGTTTGGGAACAAATTCCAAGGATGAAAATCAGGAGCATTTTCTAAAGAAGAAGAAGGAAAAACAAGAAGAAAAATATAAGAGGAAAATCTGTCCAAATCTATATTTCTGGGTCTGGGTGCAAATATCGATTATGAAATAATGCGCAATTACCGGAAAATCTGAGAAAATGGCGAGATAATCACTCCAATCCTTTCTGCTCAGGGCCTAGGGACAAGGGATCCTGGCGTTATGAAAGATTGCATCATGTTTAGCAGCATCCTCACATGGTTGGTGCATAGTGGGAAGACCAACCACTTGGGTAACCCTGGATTTTTCTGCTCTGGGTCTATTTATAATTATTGTGCAAATATAAATATTTCTTTAAATGTACTGTACATTCAATAATAAGAGTAAAATAATACAGTAATAAATCAATGTAAATTCTGAGCTGAGCTAATGAGGCAAAGGGTGAGGTGACGGAGTCAGGTGGTGAGGTGACATGCCAAAACACTTACACAGCACACACAGTAACAGCACTACTAAAACTTTGCCTTTTAACATTTTATTTTATAATTTCTATTTTAAAATTAATTGATACATGATAGCTCGATTTGGCTACTTTTGCATGTAAACAAACTGATCAGTGAATAAACCAGGGCATATGGAGACGCAGTATATACGAGTGATGCCAAAAAGTTTCGCAACTGCTGAGCAACCGAATAAATTATCACAACCTGTGCTCATATGTATTAAGTTAATTACTAAAATTATTATGTCATGTGCAAACTATGGGATATTTGTACTCAAATAAATCACTCCCACACATGTCTCCCACTCCAGTCCCTTGTGCTGGTGGCTGAAGTTACCACAAGTCAGAGAGCTCGGCCAATACTTCAGTCATACTTTATGTTATTTCTATCTCTATATAGGAATTATTTTCATATACATAATCCATGTCTTAATACAATTAACGAAAAACTATCTCACTTACGATACTCACATCCCAAGTAACAGCAATATGGCAGGATTCCTTAGTAAATTGTTTGAGATGTATAGACAATTTGTAGTAGTGTTCTTAAGTGGATGGGAATGATTCTAAATTTGTTTACACACACACACACAAGTCACACATACAAACCTATCATATGGCCCTGCGATTCATTAGTCTTCTGTGTGTTGCTGAGTTCCTGCAGGCGACGCTCATGGTCACGCTTAACATTTTCTAACTTTTTGAGTGCTTCCTTCTCTTTCTGTACAGCTGCATGATCAATCTTGCCGGCCTCCATCTTGGAGTAAAATTCATCACAAGCTGCAGAAAAAAGACCACAATATCGAAGTTAACTAATAATATCATTAGCAAACTCCATCATGAAGATCACATGTGAAGACACCAAATGTATCCAACTTGTTCACAGTCAACCATTTCAAAAGTGTTTTGCTTTTTTTAACAGGCCACATGCACTTTGTCAGGTTGAGTGACTGATTGGGTAATATATTTGGCATTGCAGCCTGTGGTTATTTGATGCCAAAAATGAAAATCATAAAGTAAAACTATGATATAAATAAAATACACTGTATTAGTTTAATAAGTTTTAAAATTATTTTGTTAGGTTGAAGAAAATATACGATTCCCCTCCTTTCACACACAGTACAAATCCATATTCTATGTAACAAAGTGTAGCAGCCTATAACTCACCTTGGTTGAAGGTGGGGAACTTGTCACTGGGTGACTGTGCATGCTGGGCAAAGAGGAATGGCATAAACTCCTGGAAAATTGGCACGTCCTCAGTGCTGCCATCTGCCTTCTTTCGCTGCTCTACTTTCTTAATAATGTAACCCTGAAACAAGAAATTGTAATATAATAAACACTACCTAACAGTATAACACCTATATGATTTACCAGTGGACCAGAAATGACTACCTCAGTATATCTTAATTGACAACAAAGTAAAGTATACCCCTTAGTCACTTTTGAAAAGAGTATCCACAACTTACCATTACAGCCAGCCCCTAGAAGGGCTATGTACTTTTCCTCATTCTTTACTTCTATTTGTTGCTTAACCTTTCACCACAATGTGTGTAGATCATCGAATCTTATGTCAAAATTATAAAGTCCACCAATGGTCATTATTTCACTACGGGGACACCATTTTTAACATTTGATCTGATTAAGGGCCGTATTCCTAGTCATTACGACGATAATGACGATCACCATCATCATCACGATGCATCGTGTGTCGGGATGCAACCACCCGACGCTCAGTACCATATTGCTAGTCACTTACATGAGCCTTTAACTAGGAATATAGCGTGTGTAAACACAACACTTCGTTTCGTATGGCAGCACAAACGCTTCCCACGCGCACTTGCCAAATGCATTATTTCACATAATTAGAAAAACGGTTTAGAGAGATATTTAGTTGTTATTTTATACCCGCACAATAATATATTGAAAAATATCTTCTTCTTTTTCAAATTGAACTTTAGTATCTGTTCTAAACAAATTACAGACAATTTTTTCATCTGTGTACTTGGCAACAATGTTTGCGCAGGTGTTATCAAACATGGAGAGGAGAGAACGTTCTGCAGCCCTGTCAGTAACCCTGCACATAGCAGTTTTGCGCCTTATCGAGCAAAGGCCAGTCGTCGAGGACAGGTCTACTAGTACTGTAACACAATAAATGACAGCAAAAGAAAGGCCTAGGATGAAATTACTGCCTCATTAAACGCCAGCAACCAAGATCAACTCCCTCTTACAGCCAAGCACCTCAAGAGGAGCTCCAACATAAAAAGGAGTAAGTATATGCTTATTTCTAAGTTTAGTATTTAAAAATAAGGATTTTTGCCATTAGGTTACTAAATTGAGTAGGATTACAGTATTTAAGTGACGGGTCATGTGAGTTAAAGTTAGGTTAGGTTAAAATAAAGTTAGGTTAAGTTAAAAATAGGTTAGGTTAAAATAGGTTAAGTTAGGTAAAGATAGGTTATTTTAAGTTAAAGTTAGGTTATTTCCATGTTTTGTGCCAGTTATTCACTGGCATTGGGGGGCAATTATCCTAGAACCAAGCTATACAGCATATAAATCTATATGAAACAGATATTATTCTGCAGAGTTAGTGTACTTTCCATTAGTTGCCTGGCAATACACACTTAGCAAGCCAAATTATTCTGGCAAGATAGCTTCAAACAGGTCTATGCTCAGTTTCTGAAGGGTCACCTCCAAAAACTTATCAGAAGCACGAGTCCTTTTTACCAGCGTATCATAGTAAATTTTAATGCAGATATGACTGTAGCCTAGTACTGTATAAAGCATTTATATTCTTCTATTTCTTTCAGAACTAAAACCAGAGATATAGGAGAGCGGGTGGTGGTCCTCCAGAAAAGCTATCATTAGCTTCAGAAGAAATCGCCACCCAGTGCTCGTGTCATGCGGAAGACTTCTGCAAGTGTACCTGAACTTCCTCCCATGATCCTCTTGTTTTGCCTGTTCCAACACCAGGGCTATCAACTGTGTCTTCTGCACCATCTACTTCTGTTTTTCGACTTCTAATTTCACCCTCTGTTCCTGCCTCACCAGTCATTGTGAGAAAAGACAAGGGGAGTTCCACAAATAAAAATTGTACACAATGAAAAGAGAGCATGAGGAGGAACTGAAAGTGAAGGCCATAATATCAGCACATACACTCAAAGAAAGATAAAGTGAAACTGTAATTAGAGTGATTGAAAAGACACTTGAAAAAATTAATAAATCTTTTGAATTGTTAGATACATGTTTAAGGAAAGCATCAACTGCATATGATGCCATTTGATGGTTGAGTAATAACATACAGTCATATGCAATGTTTATGATTTTACTATATACAGGGGTACTGTGATATATCGTAAAGAGGCATCTAGATTATAAATTTATTTTCTTATGTCTTACACCTTAAAATAATTTTATTTAAAGGAAATAAATCTACATTTCTTTATTTTGCCATTGTTTACAATTGCTGTCTTAAGTATGGCAGCTAAGATTTTTTTTTTTTTTTTATGATATACAGGTATGCTGTGATTTTCAATAATTGCAATTCTTTTTACTGTGCTATAGATTAAAGTTCTTTTGGGGGGGGGGGGGGAGATTTATAATACAAGTTGTTATATGCAAAGTAATGGATATAGGAGATTTTTAGTTTATTAATTTTTATGCATTCATATATAATTTAATTTAAGAGAAAATTTGTCTCCGCATTTCTATTTTGTGCAAATACAGTGACCCCTCGTTTAACGAACGCCTCGGTTAACGAAATTTCGGTTAACGAACTGCCTTCCATAAGGATCTTCAATTCGGTTAACGAACAAAAATTCGGTTCACAAATTTCTTACGAACCGACCTCAACATGTTTTTGCTTGCACTGACCAGGCAACCAGCTTTAGTATCAGTCCGCCAATACATTAATCGGTTCTAGGGCTTAAATTCCTTACTATTTTAGAAAATATCAAGAAGTTTATACTATTCAATAATTTTAAAAGTTTAATATTCAATTTTTTTGTCATTTTAACAATTATTGAACATAATTGAAGGTAAAGTGACTAGTTTCTGGCGTGCCATCCAGCCTGTTAACACACCAGACAGGCGTTAGTCTCTCTCTGTTTTCAGTGGAGGTAACATCTTGCTTGAGACTCTCTTCAACTAAATGCATTTTTTCTGTGTTTCCAAGCAATTTATTGGTCATTTTGAAATATATTTTACATATTGACAATATATAATGCAAAGCAGTGTTGATTTAAAGAAAATAATCTTGAAATACACCAAGAGAACTAAAATTTCATGGATGAAATGGTGCCATGGGGTGACTTCTCTTCCACCCCAATGCCTTTTCTTCTTCCTTGTCCTCCACCCCCATTCTAATTCCCATCATCATCATCATCATGCAGGAGCCTTCTACATACACACCTCAAAGTAAGTGAACTTTTCTACCATTTTTGTTGAATTTAGGAAATTTTCGGTGAGCTGGAACCAATTACCCAAAAACCCATTGAAACAATGGTTTCGGTTAACGAACTTTTCGGTTAACGAACGACCTTCTGGAACGGATTGAGTTCGTTAACCGAGGGGTCACTGTATTGTACAAAGTATGGCAGTTCAGATTTTTTTTTTATGTATATCTATAATATAAGCTGTGATATTAATGAAATGCAGAGTCCTGTATAGAAAAAATAATTTTTATTTTCTTAATTTTTGCACATTTAGAAAAAATAAATCTATATTTCTTTCCTTTGGTTTTCTTCATATTACCTCACTGGTGAATTATCATACATATTGAGGTAAGCTTCCTTATTAAAGACCTCAATGAAGTAAAAATTAGACAATTTAAGGCAACATAATTTAAGAATGAATGAAAAGGCTTTAATAAAGAAATAATATAGAACCACTGTTTTATTAAAATTTAATGACATGAATCGTTCACCACTTAAAGTAATGTATGGAACATAGTAGTTACCTAACTAACTAAAGCCGTATTACTTCTTAATGCATGTCTTCTATGTCCAGTGGAAGTCCAGAAATCAAAGTAATATTATGTTGAACTGCACATGAAATTATAATATTTTTGGTAGTAGACAGCTTTGCTCTTACATGTTGCAAGACAGCAAATCTCCTCTTCCACACTCCAAATGCCCTTTCAATTGCAGTTCTTGTTTTAATATGAGATCTGTTATATTTCCTCTGCCTTTCATTAGCTGGATTATGGATTGGAGTGAGTAAGTATGGACGCAACGCATATCCACTATAACCATGGAGAAAGCCTCGATAACCACCGGCCTGCAGACTGTCACAAAGTCTTGACGTTATGAATATGCGGGAGATGATGTCTGATTTTTGTAAGCAGCTCCCTGGTGCTGTCCTTAGATGCTCTGTAGCACTGAATAAATTCCTTTTCATTATAATACTGAAAAGGATCTCGTCTTATATTAAATCGTCGCTTCCTCATATCATCAACTTGACTAAACATCCTTATTTCTTCGATGTCATCAAGGTGTTGTCTGTAGGTCTGCATGCTGTAATATCAGAACATTATCATTTTATTTATAATTTCTTAATTTAAATGTTTTAATAAAATTTGTTTCTAGGACAACTGCCCCCTTGAAAACTGCCCCACATTACCAGTGAATAACTGGCACAAAATATGGATCTAACCTATCTTTAACATAAAAAAAATAATTACCTAACTTAACTTAACCTAACCTAACCTCACTTTAACTTAATCTAATCGAATTTAAACTTCACCTAACTTAACATAACCTAACCTAACAAAATATTAAATATGACTGATCCACAATTTTTTCAATTAACCAATGTTTTTTATAGAAATCTGTAAGTGTTGCCGATTGAATACCATCATACAGATGGCAAAGTTAAAACTGATCTCTCATGTCAGTGCAGTGGGGGTCCCTGCCTTGCATTGTACACACACTTCAAATTGCATGGAAACTTCTTAAGAGCCAAACTACGTCAAGTTGATCAATTGTGCATCCAATGGGCTTTTTTTGTGACAACCAAGTTTAGTTAATTGTCACTCCCAAACTGTCTACTGTGCTGTGTGGTTTTTTGATATTGTTTAGAATATAGCTAAAAAATGTAGTTATACTTAGATGAATGAAAATATCATTTGTAAAAATTAAAAGTAAATAGATTTTTTTTTACCAAAGAGTGCAGTGTTGAGTGTATTATTAAAACTGTGATGTAGCCGAGTATTGCAGAATTTTAGAGCAAATTATTTGTATTGATAGTAAGCTGTACTTATTCTTTATTTTATTAGTGACAGTAAATATTTAAGTTAAAGAATAAAGAAAATGAAATCTTCTACTTACTTATGTCGGCATATTTCTGCCTGACACACAAGACACTGTAGATCGTACCCCATAGCTAATATCTTGTTGAAAATAAATATTAACGTTTATACTAAACTATATTACTGGGCCCAAAACTGTGATATTTTCCTTGCTAACTCAAGATAGAGTGAGCTCAGTTGGCTTGCCCCATTCCGGAAAAAATAAGTGTATTTCATGTTTCAGATGGTTGAAATTTTATTACTACTACGACAAAAATATTGTATGAATGAATAAAGATAAGAAACATACCTTAAATGATAACAGAAGTAATTGTTAATTGAAGATGAGGCTCACAGCACAGACAGCAGTCGTCATCGAAGTCGGAGCTGTGATGTCAACATTCCAATAATGTTTCAAGTTCATAACAGTGTTGTGAAAGTTCATTTATCCGTATTAACACTTCTTTTAATTGTTCTTATCAAAAAAAATACAGTTAATCCTCACATTAAGCGGTCCCACATTCCGCGTTTCACCGTTAACGCGGTGCCTTGCCAGAACCTAACATTCTCACATTCCGCGGTCGTGAACGCCATTACGCGGAGAGTGTCCGGCGCGACGCTATTTTTAGATTTGCCCCATGAGCCACCCACCCGCCCGCCTGCCTGCCTCTCCCTCCTCCTCCCTCCGCTTGGGCAAGCGGCGCGGTAAGGTTGCGCAGTGTGTGTCTTTGTTGCGTTATCACTGACATCATATGACGTATCAGACCTGTGATTGGCCATGCATCCCTACCCCCCTCTGCTGCTAGCTGTAATTGGCTTAAAGTATTATGACGTGTCCACCCAGGGGAGGGAGGGAGGAGAGACGACGCTTGACCTAGCCGCGACAGTTTCATCCCTCCAGGCCACTCCGTGTAAACGCGCATCCATTGTTCCGTAAAATGGCTTCCGCCGGACCACCACCCCCAGAGAAAAACCTTTCCTTACCTGGACCCAGCGGCACTAAACCAAAGAAGACACGACGTTCCTTAAGCTACGAGGTGAAGTATACCATCATCCAAGAGTTGGAGAAAGGAACAAGGCAGGTTGATTTGGAGCGCCAGCATGGCGTGAACGAATCTACGATCCGGACTATAAAGAAGGATTCAGCCAAGATAAAGGAGCACATGAAGATCACAAAGTCTACAGGTGCTTCTATGATCAAGTATTTTCACAACCAGGTGCTTCTCAAGATAGAAAAATTACTTGTGAGGTACTTGGTGCGTCAGGCGCGACGGAACATGGCGGTCGACACGCGCTCTGTGAAGGACTACGCACGTGAACTGTACATGGCAGTGGCACGAAAGATGGGAACTTCAGAGCCCAAACCCTTTACTGCTTCCTCTGGGTGGTTACTGAGGTTTAAGATCCGGAACAAGATCACCAATATAAACATTGGTGGTGAAGAAGCGAGTGCTGATCGTGCTGCGGCTCGGGAATTTCCTCCGTTTTTACGTGAGATTATGGAGGAAGGACAGTACACCGACGACCAGGTGTTTAACATGGACGAATCTGGTCTTTTCTGGAGAAAACTACCTTCCAAGTCCTACGTTGTGAAGAATGCCAGCAGGATTCGGGGCCGGAAAATGCAGAAGGAACGCATCACCGTCCTGTTTACCACCAATGCCTCCGGTACCTGTAAGCTCAAGTTATCGGTGATCCACACAGCCCGCAAGCCGCACGCCTACAAGAGCATGGACATGACCAAGCTAAATGTCCACTGGCTGACAGCACGTAAGGCATGGACCTCTCCTGGTTTGATGACTGTTTTGTTCCCGATGTAAAGAAATTCTGTGAGCAACAGAATGTCCCATTTAATATTTTGTTGCTGCTGGACAACGCACCAGGACACTCGCCCCTACTGTTAGATCGTCACCCCAACGTAAAAGTGGTCTTCCTTCCTCCCAACACTACGTCTTTAATCCAGCCCATGGACCAGGAGTTGATTTGCAATGTGAAAGCTGCATTCTCAACAAAAAAATTCCAGCTCCTGAACGACTACACCAACACCAGGGAAGAGTTGCGTGACCTGAGTGACACCACCACTGATAGCAAGAGCGACGAAGATGAGGAACAACGGTTAGAACAGCAAAAAATACTCTTCAAACAATTCTGGAGAGTATTTAACATCAAGAAAGCTGTGGACATCTTGGTGGAGTCATGGGATCAGCTGTCTATTGCTACAATTCGTCACACATGGAGACATGTGTTGCATGGAATACCAGGTGAGAGGAGGAGTCAATCTGTGACTGGTGAGGTTCAGACTGTTGCAGTAGCAATGGACCTTGCCAGAGAAGCTGCGCAGACTGTTACAGTTCCAGGCTTCTCCGAGACCACCAACGACGACATCCTGGAGGTGATCAGAAATCCTGAAGTGACTGCCGACGAGATGTTGGAAGAAGAACACGTCAGTGAAGAGGAGGAAGAAGGTGCGGCAGTCTCCGAAGAACACAATTTAAGTCATAGTGATATTAAGGGTGCCATGGAGTGTGCAGAGAAGATGAAGTCCTTCCTTTCCCGCGACAATGACGATGACCGCTATGAAGTCTTCCATAACCGGCTGGTGCAGGCTATGGAGCCGTACATCAAGGTGTATCACGACAACATCAACGCCAGCCGTCAGCAAAGCATAACAGATTTCTTCACCCGCAACCCACCACAGCCAGCCCAAGCCAGTGATAGTGACAGTGAAGTTGACTTTGAGGGATTTGTCAGGGAAGCCCTGACAACTGTAAGTGACAGTGATGATGATTCACTTAGTAATGGTGATTCACCTGAGGGCCAGTAATCTGCCCTCTGCCTCGGAACCAGCCTCCATCCCCGTATGCCGACCCATCTCTTCTACTACCGTAAGTGTTCCACCTAACTTTTAGTTTCTCTAAGGTAACCTTCATTTTTCCTATGTTAACCTTTATCTTTCCTAACCTAACCTCTTCTATATTACTTGTTTTTTCATACCATCATAAAGTTAAGATAAAATTTTTACTACAACATAGTTGTGTGTCGTCAAAAAGTGGAGTTTGGGGATCGGCCTGGACTCCATTTCAATTAATCCCATATGTTATGTTGTTCACTTTACGCGTTCCTCACTTTCCGCGGGACCCTCCGGGTTACATTAACCGCGTAATGTGAGACCCAACTGTAATATAATTCGACGTAGACATCTGTAATATAAAGTACTGGAAGAACTTTCATAAAATATAATGATGATTATTATTTGTCGTAAGGCAGCTATCGGGTGGGGGTAGCCACCCGATGTTGTTTCCAACATTTCAGGGATATGCGTACGGTTCCCTTCCGATACCTCGTTTATCGGGATGACTATTAATAGACCAGCACGAACACTATCAATTGGCATTGTGCTTCGTAATGACCATCAATCCGGCCCTAAAACCAGAGGATTTTATTCAGCTAAGAGGCAACCCAGTGCACATGGGGTTAAGCCTCCCCAGGTCTGTAGCCACCAGTGTTGTCAACGTTCTTGGTCTTGTATACATTTATCCATCATGGAGATTGTGCAGGTAATAATCTACTAAAGGTAATACATACTGTACATTCTTTTTTAATTTATATTTTTTCTTATAATTATGATGTGTTACCAGTCTTTAGGAAATACATTTTCTTAAATTTCCTGAGAACCTCACTGCAGTGGTCAGGACACAATATAAGAGTTGTATGTGCGAAGGGAATCATCTCCAGTATAATCTTAAAAAAAATTACCAGACTACAAAACAGTGATCCCCATAAGAGCTTGTCTTTTAACCATTTTCACCATTAACCTCTTCACTACAGGGACACCATTTTCAATATTTTATTATATTAATGCAAAGAGGGGGTCAGATAATCTCACATTTTGACAACCCTACTGAAACACCAGGAGTCACCCCTGTTGTATCAGTAGGAATGTCAAAATGCTTTGTTCATTCTGTCATATTGTCTCACAAAATCATATAGATACTCTTTGGAGTGAGTGTACACAAGAGGTTATACCCCAACTGTAACAAAGTGTTTATTAATCTTGTCTCTTCACACCTCTCACCTCTGTACATGATCTTGTTGACCATTCTGTGACAACAGCTTGTGCTTTGGCTGCTGCTGTGTGTAACTTGGTGAGGTCATCGTCAATTTTCAGATGATGGGCACACTTAGTGCCAACAGGGAACCCAGCTTCCAACAGTACATGGTCCACCACACCTCCACCACAGTCTGTAACAACAATGATTCATCATAAGTGAAGGTAAAAGCTGACCATTACATTATAGTAAGTTGCATCTACTGTATAACATTGTGATTGACAATTAAATCATGGTCATGATACATGGAAGTTGACAAAAAAAAAATCCTATTAAGTGGCAAAACAATGTTGTCTGTGTTACTGCTGTCATAAGTAGCTCCCCCTATGGTACCTATTTACCAGGACCAATAAAATTATTCAATTAAGATAGCTAAAAACAGCAAAATACAGTACAGTACAGTATAGCAAATGAATGAGAATCAACGTTGGTCTCAATTCTTCTGGCTACACTGTACACACCCAGTAGAGGATTGAGAATCTTCTTCAGAGGAGTATTCTCCTTTGCTGAGGACAATGCATTCTTCAGGTCCTCAAGTGACAAGGGAGGTTTGGGCAGCCGTGGACGATCTACAGGATAAGTCTCATGCACGGCAAATCTGGAAAATTCAAACATTTAATTAATTTCCGATTGCCAGGACTAACCTTAAAACAGATACCTGTACACTGGCTGATGTAAAGGTCACCTGAAAATCTTCTACACATGTAAGAGGATAAAAAGAAGCCCTCAAAACAATTACTGTACTGTACTATATAATTTATTAATCTAATATCATTGTGTAATGACCATTCAAATATTTTCCACTGTCTAAAATGTATTACGTACATAATGGTCTAAACAAGGGTGGCGTCTTTAGTCATGACAATTAATAATTTATTGTTGAACACCCAAGTAATGTAACTGGCCATATTATACAAATTGCTGATAATTTTTCTGCTCTTTTTCTCCTTCTGGATATAATATACTTATTGAAGTCAGTTTTATACAGTACAGTAGCAGCCATGTTAGATACAGTACACTACTGTCTACCCTCTGAGTTAGCATACCATAAGACTCCACCAACTCTACTCATTTACCTCACATCCTCTCCTTCCTTCCGGGGACGAAGAATATTAAGAATGGTGTATGAGTGGTCAGTCAGGACGATGTTGCCATGGTCATAAAGTTCCAGTATGATGTGATGCTCCATCTCTCCAGACCCAAATTTCAGGTCAATGATACGGTCAACTCCAAGCTGGTGCACATCCTCAATACGTTTGTTACGTAGATGTTTCCTTAACTGTTACAGGCAGAGATGAACACTTGACTAATATAACAATAACTGTAACAGGCAGAGATGAACACTTGACCAATATAACAATAAACTAATAAATTGAACACACTGTACAGTAATAAATATATCAGAATGGAGTCCCAATGTTTTAATCCCTAGAGTGGTCCATTATACCTTTAGATGTACTGTACTGCAATGGTATGCTTTAATCTTTATAAGTTGTAACATTTATATTAGAATTATACAAGTATTTTAAAGACAAGGGGTACCTGTAACACAGTAAGAATAACATTAATGACACTGACCTGACTGGTTGATGTTAAGGTGCTCTATACACAGTATATAATTTTTTTTATTTGAGAACCCTACGTGGTCTAGGATATACATTATACAATAAACAGTAACCTAAAATTCAGCAGGACTAAAGTCTGATCATTTAGGATTCTCAAAAAGTAATAATAATAATAAAATAAATAAATAAATACAAATTTAATAAAAAATTATCTTGTATTATCATCAACAAAATATACCTCTCCTGTGCCCACAACAACTTGAAGCTGCTCAGTCATAACAGTGAACAAACCTTCATGGAGAAACCTGAAGGGGCAGGGCTTTTGGGCCACTCATAGTCTGTGGTGTGAATGCGCGTGCCTGACTCGATCAACAACAGGCATTTCTGCTCTTGTTCAGGCTTCTGAAGTTTCAGCAAATAAGTTTTCGCGTCAACATCATAGATTTGTATCACCCTCATCCCGATGACCCTGTGTGAGAGATAGGGTGATTATCACCAACTTGTATATGTCTTCAAACACAAACATCTAATATGTGGTAAAAAGAAATTGATACATCATGGCTGCTGAACCTTCACCTAAAGCCCTTGTTCTATAAAGTCTGATGTTCCTGCTTCCTAGTTCTAGTCTTACAACAAACACTTTTATCACATAAAAACTGAAAAGGCATCCTGACACTATTTTTCCCCAGCAAAGATATCTTCAAGGTTCTATGATAAAATATAAATCTGCAAAAATCATAATGTTGGCCTTTTGATAAAACTTCTGTGTAACTAATGATCTCTATAGCTTTTAGCATTATTATTTGAGCTACAACTATCATTTTGAGTTCAAAGGAAGCTGGACTACTCACCTGGCCCTCAGTTCGGCCACAATGGCCAGAAGGTCGACAGTGGTAAAGGTGGTCTTCATGGCGACTGATGTCCTGAGTCATACACTAGAAAGTAAAAAAATATGACAAACTTTATTTTAATGTTTTTTTCCCCACTTTTATAAGTCTTTTCCCATTGTAAGTCTGTATGGCTGGAAATTACTGCACCTCAGTTCTCATGAGTGTCTATTCTATGGTGGAGGGAGCAATATGTAAAGTTATTGTTCTCCCTGAAGGGCACACTTGAGCTCTGGACCAAAATCTGTTAAGTGCCAAAATAGAAAATGGAGGAAAATACTCAGATAGGAATGTGTGACAAAAAATAAGTCTTTTCAGAGGACTCTCACCCACATGTACATGTTCCCAATTGGCTGTCTGACTTACCCAAGGGACAGAGGAGAGGTTGGGGAATACAATGCAATACATAACACATTTCAGCGATAAATGCCTCTTAGCAGGTTATGGTCCAGAGCTCTTCACTTTAGCCTCCACAATTATAGTGTAATATTTTATTAGTTATCACAAGTTATCTGTGCTTGTTGAGGATCAAGACCAAGTTAAGGACTTAATATGTGCTCAGTGACTTATTGAAAAGACATCCAAGTGTCCAAATGTGGCAGGGAACTGACATTAAAGGAAAAATAAACGTTTAAGTGTTACAGTTGGATGCCATCGAGGTACTCAACCTACCTTAATATTAAGGCAAGTTTCTTTTGACATTATGGGGTCTGTTTAATATCATGATATTAGTGTGTAGAAAAAATTCCAACCAATTCAGACAATTTCTTCTGGTGGTCACCCTCTTCTACACCTTTACCAATTTTATTAATACAATAGGCTCTTTATAGCAAATGTCAACCCACCATACTGTGGATTTTCAGATGCTCCATAATGTCCCACTTTCGACAACAAATAAGTTGTCGCTGTAGAGACAACTTGAGGAGTTCATTGAAAAATCAACGCGACGGTGGTTTTATTCTGGGTAGAAACACTAATGTGATCACAGTTTTAAGGAATGAATTTAATTTTTCACCTGTACTAAAATTTCCCAGTTGCTAGTTAACCCTGAGTATTTATTGACTCAGACTACTCTTGGCTGAATTTATCTACTGTTGACCATTATTTGTGTGACTAGGTTGTCTGATAAACTACTGTAAACATGTTAGATGACACCAATGAAGTTTTTCATGCGCAAAGTTACACTTGTCTGGAAATTCCCTTCATTAAACTCTTGTCAAATTTATAGTCTCATTAAAACGATATGCTATCATGATTCCTTCATTTACCTTCCTGGTTTATGAGAATACCTTACAGGACTAGTCTTCACGCCTTCCTCCGGTGTAAAAGATTTACAGGTGAAATATTCAACATAAAACTGTGACGTCCCACTGCTTCCCTTGGCCAGCTGGTCGACCTCTGAGCCGCCATTATTTACTACTTAAGTAAATGACTTCTTAACTTTTATATATAGATAAAGGACAGTTAATAGATATTATTTTAATATTATATATAAATTTATTGTAAAATATTAATATTGTTCGCAAAAATGAATTACAAGAGTATTTGTTTATTATTATTTTGTAAACTAACATCGTTTGTAATATGTATTTAAATTAATACCACTATGAACATTCACATATAACCAAAATAATAATAATAACAATAACAATAATAAAAAGCATTATAGTATATCTCCAAGAACCGGAGACGTATAATTTAATATTTCACAAAACTTCATTAATTGTCTTCTAAATTAAGAACGGATTTTTGTATATACTTGTTGAAAGGAAATACAAACGACAGACGGCGGGTGTTACAACAATGGGTCGAATGTTACTTTATTTTAAAGTTTATCCTCGATTTCTCGTCGTCGTCTTCACTGATTGGCCTGTTAGGTCGCCTGTCTGTTACGCACAGTTGTAAAGTATTGGGCAAGTACTGACTCTAGTTTACAATGTATGATATGTTTCTGAACCTGTGCCAGTATTGGTTAGGTTAGGGGCCTTTACTTATTATTCCCTCATTCTCACAAACGATGCGCTGAGGGCATAGGAAAGTTGGAAAGAATATCCACTTGAAAGCTTGGACGTCAGGCAGGTATTAGTTAGTATATGCTGGTTATTTCACACAAATTGTATGTACAGTATATCTAATTATAAACTAATCCGGTATCAAAGAGAGCTAACACTTCTCGAAAGTTCTATTAGTTATGGAAAGTCGTTGCGAAAATGTTGCAATAATTTTCTAGAGATATAACGTTGAGATGATAGTTTTTGTCTAATGTTGGCATAACACTGTGGCAACATAGGTAAAAATCCCATTATAAAACTGTTTTAAATAACGCTACAAAAACGCCACAGTACCTGATTATAAACCTTTATTATCAAGCACTCGACCATGGCCACATACATACATACCAATCTTACTTTTGTATTGTTACTGTCCTGATATTTCCTGTTTGATGACCTCCCCCCTTGTTATTATATACAGTATCATATTTGAACCACTTATGTTACTTGTATATTATTTGTCATTCAAGTGACCCATTCCTATCTCTGTTGACTGAATATTTTTAATTTTAACATTTTGGGCTACCACGATCTTTCAATAAACCGTTAATTATTTATTACACACACACACGCATACACGTGCTGGGGGACTAATCTTCAGGGGAAATAAGCTGGGTGGCTAATCATCAGTCTGTTTGTTTGTGTCCCCATGAGAATCTCGGAAACTACTTCACCAATCTGTAGTGATGATGGATGGTGTTATATGTAGTGATGATGGATGTTGTTATACAGTATGTAGTGATGATGGGTGGTGTTATATGTAGTGATGATGGATGTTGTTATACAGTATGTAGTGATGATGGGTGGTGTTATATGTAGTGATGATGGATGGTGTTATATGTAGTGATGATGGATGTTGTTATACAGTATGTAGTGATGATGGGTGGTGTTATATGTAGTGATGATGGATGGTGTTATATGTAGTGATGATGGATGTTGTTATACAGTATGTAGTGATGATTGGTGGTGTTATATGTAGTGATGATGGATGGTGTTATATGTAGTGATGATGGATGGTGTTATATGTAGTGATGATGGATGTTGTTATATGTAGTGATGGATGGTGTTATATGTAGTGATGATGGATGGTGTTATATGTAGTGATGATGGATGGTGTTATATGTAGTGATGATGGATGGTGTTATATGTAGTGATGATGGGTGGTATTATATGTAGTGATGATTAAACAATAAAATAATAACAGTTTAATGCTAAAAAAATATACTTTGCTGTACCGTTGTAGTGAAAAACATGGTGGAACTTACATACACCGTTAATGAACTATTGATGGAAGAAGAAGTTTTGAGGACTGAACAGTGAGACAATGTGGAGCCTCCCGAAGGGTGGCGTCCTACCGTGGCCTCGCGAATGAACCGCCCGGAGGGCAGCGTTTCTGCTAGTTTCTTATAAATTCCTTTCTTTATTCCTATGTCATGTTTAAGTTTTTTGGTCATCCACCTTGGCTCATTCTTATTTGGACCTAATTTTTCTGTATGGTATATTTTGTTCCTGTGCTTTACGGAGTATACTAGTCACTAGTGAATATGTTATAGTCATGATCAATTGTTGTGTCGCCAGTGACCTCACCCGTTCCTACCGGGGACTGACCTGACTGTTCCCAGGAGACCTCACCTTGGTACCTTAACCCCTCATAATCCACCGATCGAAAGTCTGGGACTCTGACCAATGTTGTCATTATATTTCGTTTCCCATTTTAGGGTGAACCTGATTTCTCTGTGATCACTGTTCCCTAGCTCTTCCCGTACTGTGATATCTCTGATAATATTTTCTTTATTTGTTAATACTAGGTCTAATATATTGTAACCTCTAGTAGGTTCTGTAATTAGTTGTTTAAAAAAAATGTCCTGTACTGCATCTAGGAAGTCTTCAGATTCATAGTCACCTACAATGTTGTCCCAGTCAATATTTCTGAAGTTGAAATCCCCCATAAGGCACAGGTTGTATTTTGCTGCCCTACTCATTTCCTGCCATATGGGCTGAGCTGCTTCTTTCCCAAGACTTGGAGGCCTGTAAATCACTCATGTCAGGTGAGGTTATGTATGTTAAGGTTACATTATGTTAATGCTATATTATGTAAGATGTTGAATTAAGGTTTGGTTAATGTTATGTTAAGTTAACTTTATATACTATTAATGTTATATGTAGTCGGTTAAATGTTGGGTATGTTAAGACTAAATCAAGTAAGGTTTGGTTAAGGTTTTGATAGGTTAATATTATATTTGGTTAGGGTTATGTTTGGTTACCGTTACTTTAGGTTAGGTTAATACATGAACGTGTGCATAATTTGTTCGTCTACCTATCTATCTATTCGAATCTATCTATCTATCAATAATGCTCGATTGTTTGTGTCCTACTGTCTATCCTCTCATCATTATAGTACAGTATTACCGTCTTAATGGACCACCTGAAGATTAGCTCCCCTGGGTTATTACACCTTAATACTACAGTAATCACCTTAACGCTAAACGAACCTAACCTAACCTAGTCTAACTTTACCATACTTAGACTAACTTAACCTTACCTAACCTAGTCTAACTTTACTATACTTTGTCTAATTTAACCTAACCTATTCTAACTTAACCTAACCTAGATTAACTTAACCTTACCTAACCTAATCTAACTTTACTATACTTTGTCTAATTTAACCTAACCTATTCTAACTTAATCTAACCTAGTCTAATTTAACTTAACACAGTCTAATTTGTCTAATCTTAACTCAAAGGTATCATTTAGGTGTTTAACCATCAGTTGAAGTGAACTGGGAGGGGAGGTGGGATTAATCAGGTAACTTAATTCAGTGTTATTATTTATTCAACATAAAATACTACGTCATTATTTTTTTTCGGTTTATTACAGTAAAAAAAATGTCAACAAAATATAACAAAGAACAACGCTAACAATAACAAAAGAGAAAATACAAAAGAAGAATTAATTATCGCCATACATTCATGTTCGGATAAACTCATTAATATGACACAGAATTTACACAAACACTCACAAAATATACACAATTTACACAATCTTATCCAGGAAAAAGTAAACAAATTATGACAAACTTCATTAATAAACAAAGAAGCTCTTATTCTATTTAACGTTTATACAATTAGTAAAAAAAAATCCCAAAAGGTATTCATGTCTGTCTGTCTGTCTTGGTAATTTAACCCTTTGAGTGTGACCCTTATTTCCAGAATACTTATAAGACATTCACGTCCATGTTTTAACCCTTTGAATACGATGACCTATACCTGGAGTAAGATGGACAGTATTCAGGAGTTAAGTCATCGTACTCGAAAGATTAAGCCATCGTACTCAATGGGTTGTTATTGTATTCAATAGTTTAATTCAATGTACTCAAGAGATTAAATAATTGTATTCAAGGGCTCAAATCATCGTATTCAAGATAGTCATTCATTGTACTCAAGAGATAGTCATCGTACTCAGAGGTAGTCATTATATTCAAAAGATCAAGTCATTGTACTCAACAGGTAAAGTCATCGTACTCAAGAAATTCAGAGTTCCGAGATGGTTTTGATAGTTCCTCCAAATGACTAGAAAAATAGGAATAAAAATGTCTGTTGTCAAAGATTATAAAGTTCCCCCTTCACCTCACCGTCAGTAGTGGTTAAAGAAAATAATTCTGTTCCCATCAATGGTGACTATTAATTAACTGGTGGAGGAACTAGGAACGGGGAACTAGAAAATGGGGAGAAACTAGAAACTGGTAGAGGAACTAGGAACTGGTGGGGGAACTAAGAATTGGGGGAGGAAATGGGAACTGGGATCAAGCTAGGATTCCCAGAAACAGGTCAGGTGAAGCTAGGAGTACCAGGAATACGCTGGAAGGATCTCGTGTTTGTGCATGTAGATGACGTCACTCGCTTCTGGATTCTCTGCTATCATGTAGACGGAACTGAAATTTTATTTATGTGTCAATTATGTACAATGTGAAATAATTAATAATATGAATAATGATGTACAATATGAACACTGATGTACAATATGAGCAATGACATACAGAATAAACAAAGATGTACACTATGAGCTGACAACCTACTAACATAGACTACAGAAAATGGAATAACAGAGAAAATGAGAAGACAGATATTCGAACCATTATAATAAACTTACCAATTCATAAACCTCGAATGAACTCAAGTCTAGTGAAGTGAGCGCCTCTTCCTCCTCCTCCAGCGCATCTTGTGTCCCGTCATCGTGAGTGGCTGAGTTATTACGGAGGTAGTATTTCCTGAAAGGGGCAGAGGTGGTGGGATAGTGTGGACGGGGGTATTGTGGAGGAGGTGGTCGGTGAAGGTAGTGAGTTCTGGCGGGTGGTGGAGGGTAGAATGGGCGGTGAATCAACCCGCCGGGGGGATAGTATGGAGAGTAGTATGTAGTTTTTGGATTATCTTGAGATGTAGGAGTATTATGGAGGTTTTCTGAGGTCCCAGGGAGACTGTGGGGAGGAGGGGGTTTGGGGGCAGATGGGGGTCCGGCTTCAATGTCGGTAAATCCTGTTGGCGGGCTGCTGACGTCCTGTACTTCAACCTTGTAAACTGGGTCTTCAATTTCGTTGTGGAAACCCTCGTCCTCTGCGTCACCAGTGCCCGAGTGTAGAGAGTACTTCCTAAAGTGGCGGTGGACGTGGCTTGTGTCCCTGGGGAGCTCCTCCATCACTCCCGTCAGGTAGTACTTACGGGGCCGTCCGTGGTATGGGATGGGTCTGGGGTCGCGCCTGGGCTGGTGGACGGGGTACTGGGGTGCCTGGTATGGGGTTCTGAGTGTCTGGGTGTCTGGGGGCGGTGGGTGTGAGGGAGGCGGGTGTGGTGTGTCTAGGCTTGGTGGAGGCAGGTGTGGTGTGTCTGGGCGTGGTTGAGCCGGTGCGTCGTACACATCCACTGTTTCCACTATGAAGGCAGGAGACCGTCCGAAGTTGTGATCAAACTGCCTTGAACCAAATGCGTAACTCTCCTTGATGGTCTCCAGAGGAGCTTCTTCAGGAACCCAGGCCGCCTCCTCGGATGTGATGGCCTCCTTCACGAGCAAGGGAGGCTCCTCCCACACGGCGTACAGCAGCAACGGCTGCTGACGGCGACGTCGATGGTTCACGCGTGGATGGTCATGCCGTTGGTCCTGCGATGAGCGTTTCTCTGGTGTGTGGGTCTTACTCCAAGACTCAGCCCATCCGTAGGAAGCCCATGACGATTCCTGTAAGTCCTGGTCTTCCACCGGGCTGCCCATGACAGTAGTAGCCCACCCTGGAACAAGATAAGTCGGGTGGAATCAGCAGCACGCCAATGCTTAAGATACTGTTAGGCAAGGTTGGATCCAGGCCGATGCAACCGATGCACTTGCATCGCTCAAAAAATTGACCGATGCAAAGGTCATATAAGCTAAGGTGCATAATCTTCAGGTGAAATAAACTGAGGTGCCTAATCTTAGGGTCAAATAAGCTGGGATGCCTAGTTTTCAGGTGAAATAAGCTGGGTATCTAATCTACAGTTGAAATACGCTTGAGTAGCAAATCTTCAGGTGAAAAAAGTTGGGGTGGCTAATCTTCAGATGAAATAGGCTAGAGTAGCTAATCTTCAGGTGAAACAAGCTGGGGTGGCTAATATTCAGATGAAATATGCTGGGGTGACTAGACTCCCAACGGGACGAAGAAACGGCATTAACTGAGAACGAATGTGAAAAGAGCCTGGGTGCGTGTATTCTGACAATGAACTGAAGTTCTCGGGCTATTGTGAGAAGAAGGTAAATTAAGTAACTAAACTAGTAAGTCTTATAAGGAGGTCGTTCAGATATCTAGACGGTCCGTTCCTCGTAAAGCTCTTCATGAGAGAGGTGCTTTCCAGTCTGGAGTACTGTCGCCCGGTCTGGTCTCCGAGATATGCTAGAGATTGTTTGTCGATTGAAAATATCCAGAGGAGGGCCACCAAACTGGTGCCTGCACTACGGCACCTCAGTTACTACAGGCGGGCAAGGGGTGATTTAATTGAAGTTTTCAAACATCTCTGAGGACACTACTCAGTTGAGTGTTCATACCTGGAGCTGGCGGACGCCCGCCCACTAGAGGTCACAGCTCAAGATTGAAGAAGCCGCAAGTCCAGAAAATTGTGAGGGCAAGTTTTTTCTGAGTTACAAATTATTGTAAACTCTTGGAACAATCTGCCAGAGAGTGTTGTGACGGTACCGAGTGTGAGCTCTTTCAAGACCAGACTTGACTCACACTGGCGAAGGTACAGATACATTCAGGAGCCAGTACATGCTTAGTACTGTAGTAGTAGTGTACATGCCCAGTACTTGCCAACAGTGCGTAACAGAGACGTGACTGAACGACCGCCCAAGCGGCTAGCCGATAAGTGGCGAAGAGGATAAAAGTAAAAGATTAAAAATACGGCGCTGGGAATGGGTTGTAAAAATTCCATAGACTTTTTGAGAAAATCTACAAAAACTGAAAGATTGCATCGGTCTAATTTGAGGTCTGGGTCCGGCCGTGTTAGGCTAATACTTAGGAAAAGCCACGTGATTTAAAATAAAATCAGTGGCAGTGAATACTGTTAGAATAGACTGTCACAATTCATCACGTAAAAGAGAGAGAGAGAGAGGCAGAGTTTGGGTGGCAACTAGCAATACGTACACAATCATTTACACTTTCCTCCGTGACCACACCGGGCGGCAGCTGGTCGGCGTGGCAGATGTACGAGTGTTGCGTGACTTGCGTCACCACCCGCTACTTGATGATGTTATTGACGCCGCTACCTCAGGAAAGTGACGGCTATTACTGGCTCAGATAATAACTCAGGAAAGTGACGGTTACTACTGCCTACTGGCCCTGACAACTACTCAGGAAAGTGACAGCTACTGTAGCAGTAACAGCTGAAAAGATGAACCAATAAGTACTAACCAATAAGTACTGTGTGTGGCAAGGCTGGACGAGACTTAATAGCGGTCAACGCCATTAGTTTTACCCAAGATGAACGGATATTTAACCTTAGTTGCAACGTCTGTCATTACTACTCGTTATTTTCATAACTTAGATTCGGGTTACATCTAAGGATATTCTTTGCATCGGCGTCGCCGTCAGCAGCCCTTGCTGCTTAAGTTGGCTTAACTAAATCCAAAGATTCTAATACGATTACGTACTGTAATATGGATAGCCCACTCCAATGGGCGAACGCATTCACCGCCCAAAGGGGCACCGCCAAGCGGCTGGGGAGTAAACAAAATAATTACGAGGCAAGGAATAACAGGAAGACGAAGAATTCGGCAAAATATATATTTTTTTATAGTAGCTGCATTGGGAACCCAATACTGTGTAGCTAATGAGTGCTCTAGCAACACCAAGGAACAACTGAAGGACTGAAGGGAGTACGAGTATATTCCCTTTAGTAGGCAAATAAATATATTTTACTGCAAAATAATCAGTGTGTTGCTTCTAGAAAATATCCTTAGATATCAAAAGTTGGATGTTAATAGTTTTTTTTATTGAATAATCTGGTGTTATCGCACAATATCGTGCAAGGAGCAATGGACTTGTAGTGGAATTCTCCCCTACAAACGCTGTTTGTCGCTGCCTAGCCGACCCCACCTATTCCCCAGTGTATGCCTCGTGACCTAGGTCAACCAGCGCCGCCATACACCACGGAGCGGGGGTCAACTACTAAGCCACGCCTACCCCCGCTATTTAAGACCTGACCTCGCGGTGATCTGCCTCTCGCTCTCTCGCTCACCCTCTCTACAGCCACAGCCAGCAACACCTCCTCCCCCGCCTGCCTGGCGGTCCTCTCTCCCGCTGGCGAGTATGGCGACCCACAAGCTGTCCTCCTGTGAGCATCCTCACCAACCAGCTCTCTCTACATCACGCTTGTAACCACGCTGCCTTCCCAGCACCAAGCTGCATTGTACATTCAATACAACATGTATATAGAGAGCACATTGTGAGTTTCCTTTCTCCATTCCATCCTGAGTGTGAACCGAACCAAACAATCCTGAACCCCACAGACTTAAAAAAAACTAATGTGTTTTTTACTTCCGGCCGCTAGGCGACGCCACCGTCATGGAAGGATAAAAAAAATTAACATTTAGTGAGCTATCATAAATGGCGTAGATATTACTGTGAGACAGTACCATATACAAGGAAATGCCTGGCAGCTGTAAATCATATTAGACGTACAATTTCAATTTTATTAACAGAACTGGTTTTGATTTTATTGCCATCTTAAGTTTACGGTATGAAAAACAAATATAATGGAAATGTTACATTTTGCCGGTAACAAAATCATTGTACTGTACTAGATTACACAAATTTCTTTTTAATTTAGGAATACGTCAGTATGTTGTGCTCAACCAAATAACGATCCCAAAATATCGCAACCCTTACGAACAAATTTGAATGCAAAAACGAAATATTATATACGACAAATAGGAATTAAAAAAACCGTTCTGCTATCTACTTACCGAAAAGAACAAAACAGAAAACGAGGGCCGTCATCCTCACTTTACACCATCCCAGGGACCACTGGTGGTGACGGGCTAACAGGCTCTTATATAACCTCGCGTCTCGCCTGGAGCTGCTGGTAATCATCACCAAATAGAACATATTAAGTAATTTCCCGTGTAATTATTGTTTCATCAACTTACCTTAACTTCACTTACATGTATGTCTCAAAGGCCTTCGCCTGTCGCTGTTGACAGAGGTTGAAGGCAGTATTTCAGATCACTTCTCGTGTGTGTAAAATAATATATCTGAAATTGTGAATTACCAAAAACCGCCAACACAAAAAACTACTTCCACCATCACCACCACTTGTTTATAACACGGAGTTGTCTCATTATTTGTAATTGTTGTTGGACTAATGGAATAAATAAATTACTTATAATGTTTCGCGCTTAACCCTTTACCGCCGATTGTCGTATTTTAGAATTTTATTCTGCCTAAAAGCCAACACTTGTAAATTACGAATGTTTCGTGGTAAAGCAGGTTGTCTGTTTTATCTTAAACTAAGCAAGATTGAGTTGAAGAATGTGGTACCATTTGCTGAATGGGTGGCTGTACGAGTGTTGGAGGGCGTCGTGTTGTCACGCCATCAATGGACTAAACGGATCTCTTGAAGATTAAGAAATCTTATTTCACCTGATGATAAAACACTGAAATGTTTAGTAGGAATTATATTAAATTAGGTTAAGTAAGGTTAGCATTAGGGTTTTTTATCATGTTGAGAAATAAGCTGAGGTTCTTCATCTCCGCAAATTCAGACTAGAATACAGTATTATGGATCATGAGAATAACTTTTCCTTTTCTACTTCCACTCTTATTTTCTTTCTCTTTCGTTCGTTCCTCTATTCCTCTTATCACAATTCTAATCGAGTTCTATCATCTAACCCATCTCTCACATTTCCTTCACCTGTTTTCCTCTCATCTAACTCTTACATCCTCCCCCCCCCCCCCACCGTTCTTCCGATACGACAGTGAGTTTATTTTACAGTCTCGATGATGGTGTAGTGGATTTCTCCCCTACAAATGCTGTTTGTCGCTGAGTAGCCGACCCCACCAATTCCCCAGTGTATCAGGTATATAGAGAGCACATTGTGAGTTTCCTTTCTCCACCCCATCCTGAGTGTGAACCAAACATAATGAACCCCACAATGGCGTTGTTGTGTACACGAAGAGACATTACCTGATTTTGGTGCATCGTTAAATGTGAATATATTTATGAAGAAATTGACTTAAAGACTTCTTATGATTAAAAGTTGTATAGGTATTAGTAGTTCGAATGTGTGTTTCTCAGTCGATCGAGATGTTCACCGAATTGTTCGCGAAAATGGAAAGTGACGAAAAGAGTGAAAGAATGAGGGGAATTTAGAGAGAAAATGAGAAATAATAGAGGAAGCTTGTCATACCTACAGTATATACAGTAGTTTCTTTGCCAGTTAAATAACAATACAGTACTGTGGTGCAGTGAGTGCATTTAAAGATGAGATTTGCTTCTTCATAAATGTATTTTTTTTCACAGGTTACAGTGTTCACCTGTGAATTTGTTTTGCTTTGCATATATTAATTTTGTTGCTTGTGTTCAATTATTGTTAACTAGTGTTTGTTGAGTTCATGTAACACTGATGTAAAACAATTAGTTGGTTGGTGGCGAGTGGAGGCTATAAGGGGAGGAGGAGGCCTTACATTATTACTGTTATAACATTAGTTTTACCAGACCACCGAGTCTTTACACTCCTTGGCCTGGCCTGAAGGATTTAGTTTTATTCGGTTTTGGTAATTTGTAAACAATTTCCATCTCTGCGTGACGGATTCGAACTGAGGCCACCACCGTTGGCAGTCAGGCACAGCCTATCTTTTTGCATGTAAAATTTATCATAAATACTCGAACTGTACTCTAGTATATACGGTATCTATTCATAAACTATCATACTCAGAACAGGAAGCGATTGTGTATTATGTTGTAACAGCTCCGGGCAGTGTGTGTGTGTGTTCAGTCACTTTCACACCATTTTAAAAGTCTTCCCTCCATAACCTCAAGTTCATGATGGCTGAGTGAGCCACATTAACCATCACAAATTACAAAGAAATGAGTGATGCTGAACATATAGTAATTTCAATAACGCCGTGTTGGATTCTGATTAATCGTGGGTGGCTGCCTGAGGAACCACAGCTGAGAGGGATGGATGAGCGTGTGGTCACTTTCATTACTGGCGCCACCTGTTAGGGGCCCGCACACCACAACAACTGACTGCTCCTATTATCTCCTCCACCACCACAGTATCTTCCACCTCTCCTTCCTCCATCACTGTGCCTCCCTCCTCCTCCTCCACTGTGTCTACCTCCTGGTTCCATGACAAAACCCCAACGGGGTTGTCATTTGTCAACACTAACCTAACCTAAACGTGTTTTATTTTATATTTTATATATGAGACCAGGGTTTTGTCCGGTCACCCTACCTCCTCCTCCACTATCTATCTCTTCCATTGTGTCTACCTCCTCCACTAGTTACCATAATTATTTACTTATCACCTTATGGGCTAAACTCCTTTTGTAGTAGATAAGGAAGTAATATCTCAAAATATTGAACAACCTTAACTATCTCTTTGTCTACAGCTTCATCAGCTAACGCTATTAATTTCTATATCTATTTTCACAGTAATTAAGGTGAGTTTAAGAGATGAGTAGAATCTTATACAGTACATGCTGAACTGTATACCTGTGTGCTCTACATGCTGAACTGTATACCTGTGTGCTCTACATGCTGAACTGTATACCTGTGTGCTCTAAATGCTGAACTGTATACCTGTGTGCTCTACATGCTGAACTGTATACCTGTGTGCTCTACATGCTGAACTGTATACCTGTGTGCTCTACATGCTGAACTGTATACCTGTGTGCTCTACATGCTGAACTGTATACCTGTGTGCTCTACATGCTGAACTGTATACCAGTGTGCTCTACATGCTGAACTGTATACCTGTGTGCTCTACATGCTGAACTGTATACCAGTGTGCTCTACATGCTGAACTGTATAGTATACATACCTGCATTGACTAATTCCTGTACATGTTGAATCCATGTAATTTTGTGTAGAGTTTATCGAAATCTATCTATCTATATATCTATGTCTGTCTCGTTCTTTCTGTCTACTCGTGTCCATTAATTTCTATTTGTCTGTCTGTCTGTACAGTATTACTCAGGACTTGGGTTGTAAAACGTTAATATGTGGAATACTCATACAGTATTTGAATAATTTGATATCCAAATTATGAACAATTGTCCCATGACAAAAATAACATATGTTCAAATGTGGGAGTATTGTTATTACTGCGCTTCAACAACCGAGGTATTTAAGCACGTAACAAGGTTAGTAATTACACTACTGTATTACATCAACAATTAAACTTATAAAACACGAGGTTTGGCCATTTGTGAGAATCGTTACTAACAGAATTTACTGACATATATTATATAGAAGTTGTATACAGTAGTTACATAACCGATTCCGTTTCGTTCACTGGTTCGGTAAGGAGAGGGAGTTGTGGCGAGCCAAGCATGGGATGGCGGACTCAGCAGAGCCAGACACGAAGCGGTAGTAACAGAGGAGGGTAGCAGCTGTTCCCACTCCTCCACTCTTGTCAAGTACGCCTCCATACACCTCCAACCTGCCCCGCTTGGTACCCCTCCTCTCCCACTGCAGATGTGTACAGAAACACTTGCAAACGTACCACTCGAGACTGAACACTTCTATATAGAATTGATGGCACAAAATTCAGCCACTCTTTTCGTAGAAACTCTGCGAGACAATTTTCTATTCCAACATGTTCAAGATCCGACTCACCACAGAGGGGAGCAAACACCTAAACCACTGGACCTCATCATAACTAACGAGGAGGGCATGGTGGCCAAGCTGGAACACCTAGCCCCAGTTGGCACCAGTCACCACGTAACCTTGTCCTTCAGATTTAACTGTTAATTGGTTCATGACAAAACCAGGTCCAGGTCCAAATACTACAAAGGAAATTACGACGGGATGAGGGAGGAAATGAAGAGTATACACTGGCCTGACTTACTAAGGAATAAGAACGCAGATGCTCCGCTGAATATCATAGCCAGTAAAATAAGCCATTTGATCGATAAATATATAGTACCTAAGACCAAACCCAGTGCCTCCAGGAATACAAGTAAACCGCTACACTTGAATCATGCGGCGGTTGACAAAGTTAAGAAGAAAACGTAGGATTTTGAGACATGGGAAAAATGATGAGCAGGACAGAAGGATGTATGCCAGATCCAGGAACCAAGCAAAGTCAAAGTGTAGAAGGCTGAAAAAAAGTTCCCGAGACAGATTGCTAGTGAGGTCAAGTCAAACCCAAAGGCTTTTTACCACTATGCAAAGTTGAAATTAAAAATGCGAGAAAGCATATCAGACCTGAGACTTGAAGATGGTAGTTACGCAGATTCTGACCAGGATAAGGAGGTGGTGTTTTAATTTTTTTTTCATCGGTGTTCACAAGAGAGGATGCGAACAATCTTCCTGCATCTGAAGAAAGAAGGTTTGACACAGAGCTGACCCACATTATAAATTGTCAAAGCTAAAAATTCACAAGAGCCCCGGCCCAAATATGGTACACCCCAGAGTGTTAAGATAACTGTGTAACGAAAGCTTCTCCGTTCCCTTAGATTCGCATCTAATTTTGGACATTAGCACAATACTGCTCAGCCAGAGATTAATACTTGATACAAGAGGCATCAAATATTACATCAGCAACTGCTTCTCGAGATCAAATATCACCAATGTCGCATTTTATGTACAGTATTATGGAAATTAAGCAAATTATAGAAAATATCGAGGTTACAAGATTTTTTTTACATATAAAACTTTCACAGTTAGCAAAATTTGCGGTTAGCGAACGACTGTGGAACCAATTGTGTTCGTTAATCGAGGGACCACTGTACTGTACTCACCAGCAGATGCTGTCATCCTGAGCCTACAGCAGGCAAACACTGTCCACTTTGCTGAATGTGCGGTACAGTCTATATAACTACAGTGGTCCCTCGGTTAACGAACGGTTCAGTTCACAAAATTTCGGTTAAACAATTACCTTCCATAAGAATTTTCAATTCAGTTAACGAACAAAAATTCGATTACCGAAATCATTACGAAAATCACGTTTTGTTGTGAGCATCAGCTGATGGGCTATTCTGCCAATTCAGTAATCTGTTCTATGTTTACATTCATTTCCAATGAAGTAAATATCAATAAAGTTGTGCTCTTTAATATTTTTGCATGTTTTATATTAAAATTATTAGTCATTTTAACATTTATTTAACCTATTGATGATATATGCAGTACAGGGAACTAGTTACAAACATATGTTTACATTCATATCCAGTGGAGTAAATATCAAGAAAGTTATGCTCTTTAATATTTTTGCATTTTCTATATTAAAATTATTAGTCATTTTAACATTAATTTAACATATTGATAATATATGCAGTACAGGGAACTAGTTACAAACATCAAGTTTTGTTGTGAGCAAAAGCTGATGGACTGGTCTGCCAATTCAGTACAGTAATCTGTTCTATGTTTACATTCGTTTCCAATATCAATAAAGTTGTGCTATTTAATATTTTTGCATATTTTATATTAAATTATTAGTCCTTTTCACATTTATTTAACATATTGATAATATATGCAGCACAGGGAACTAGTTTGTTGTGCACCCATCAGATTCGTGAGTCGGTCACAAGACGTCAGTTGAGACTTTGAAAACAGTGGAGAGCATCTATTTTGTTGGTGTCTTGAATATTTTTGCATTTTTCTTTGAAATTATTGGTCATTCTGAACTTTAGTTAACATATTGATAATATACAGCGCAGTGCAGTGTTGATTTAAAGAAAATAATCTTGAATTACACCTAGTGAACTTAAAATTTTATTGGTGAAATGACTGCATCAAGCATGGTTCCGTGAAAGGTGATTTCTTCTCCATCCCTACTTCCTTCTCTTTTCCCTTCTCCTCCACCCCCACTTCTAATTCCCATCATCATCAACCAGGAACCTTCTACATACACACCTCAAAGTAAGTGTACTTTACTGCATTTTTTTTTTTACTTTGTATGTACTTTTCGGTGAACTGGAGCCAATTACCCAATATCCCATTGAAACAATGAATTTGGTTAACAAAATTTTTGCTGAATGAACGACCTTCTGGAACGAATTTTGTTCGTTTAACCGAGGGACCACTGTATTCACTTTTTATGACTTAACATTTGCAATGGAGGTGGGGTTGGGAATTAGAGGGTTTCCTGTTACTGACCTGACCTGATGCAATGTCAGGTCACCCATTGTTGGAGTGGTGGGATTAGTGGGTCTCATGACCTGAAAATCTTTTGATTAAAGATGAAAGCTAAGGTAATGAGCCAGTGTTTCCCTCTTCCTGTACCTATGGTGCTTTCACACTTACTGAATGTACAGTACAGTATAAATAACTGTACAGTGTAACCACTTTTTATGTCAACACTGTTTTAAAACTATCTTAGTTGATTATGTCTTGGTACAGGGATGTACAGTACTGCACAACACAAATTGTATGCAAAAACAGCAGCTAGCAAGGGAAAAACTATAATGGCAGCAGAATATGAACTAAACGATCCAAGCAACTAGGCCATCCATGCGCCTGGCATGTGGGGACATGTTGGAGCATGATGACAATCTCTTGGAGCTCCAGAAATATCTGTTCCCAGACCTAGAACAGAGAGATTCTCTCGGAATTTATCCAGAAAATGTGCCGATTTTTATTCTCGGAAACTTGTTCCCCTGCCTGGACCCAGGGTCTGGGGACCAGGGGTTACGGCTAACAGGGAGATTACAGATGTATTTTAGTTGCTCGTAATCTTCATCAGCTTTTCCTAAAGCAATAAATCTTAACATAAATATCACAATCTTCACAGCAAAGACGTTTTTTCTAGCGGCACAAATCTCTCATCAACTGCAGACTGCCACTTCGATATCCACTCCCAAAGTGATTCCTGTAAATGCAAGTTTTAAAATTAGGAATGTACTGTACATGTACAAGTACTGGCTTCAAGTACTCTTTTCAGTTTCTGCTTCATGAAAATTATTTGCAAAACTATGCAACTGTGTGTGTGTGTGTGTGGGGGGGGGGGGGGGGGTTGTATCCACAGGAGGATCTTTTCCAGGGGGTGCAAGAAAGCAAGACAAGACCTAACATCAGTACTGTATATTCAAAACAGCTATATACATCCATATAAAAGTATAATAAAATATAATCAGTTTTCACCAAATTATTAATCAGAAAAATTATCATAGGGTTGACCTTAAGCATTAAAAACTAATGGAAAGAATTCATTTGATATCATTAATCCTGAAAACCTGGGAAGTTGCTCAGAATATTAATAGCATAATTTCAATGGTTTACGTAAATACTGAAAGCAGTGCTTATCAGTTCGAAAGTGATCAATCACATCTTCAGTAAATGCTTTCTGTCAATCTAACTTCTTCTGGTGATGCATGTGGAGCAAGAAAAAACTAGACAAATGTTCCGTTGACATTGCTGATTGAAGCCACGTCTCAGTGTACTAAATGACTGCTCTACTCCTTAAGTGGAGGCTGGAAGTGTCAAGGAGATCAGCAGGGCTTCTCAAATAACAGGAAAATAATTACACTGCTACAGAAGATTCACCAAGGACAAGGTTGCACCGGCAATTTTCTTCTGGGAATGTTGACAGTGTCCACAGTTCAAACCAAGACTGACTCCTAAAAAAAATTATCAATGATGTAGATATCATTCAACTAACTTTTCAAACATTCTGCAACCACTGGATCTTTTCTCACATTTCCACCACAACTTTGTTTTGCTAGTGACATGCTTGGTAGACATGAACTCATTGTAGCAGGTGTCTGAAGCATGCTAATAATTCAATAACTTCCATGGTACAGTAGAATGCATCAATCAAATTTAATATATTTTTTTTTAATCTCCCCCAATGGTACCAAGCTCAGAGCTTTTCACTATACAGTAAACCCTCACACTTTTGGACCCCTCAAATCAGGATTTCGGTTGGTCTGGACCGACATCTGGATGTGGCAAATTTCCATCCGGTCTCTCTCAGTCCATATGCTGTGTTTACTCCCCCATTGTGGGGTGTTATGGTTGTTTTCAACTTGTATTTTTGGGTCGATATACTAACTTAATCCATTCATTTTTACTCAGTTACATGCACACACCATCCTACATACATATTGTGAAAAAAGTAAAAGAAATAATTGTTCTTAGGACAAACATGTAACAGGAGGAAAGTGCAAAGTGCAAGGGTTGGGGGAGCATTGCTAGGGAATCGGCATCCCAACTGATCTTCGTTACTATGGTGAAGCAGGGAGTGTATGCAAATGCTGACTGTGTTTGGCCTTTATTTACGGATTTGGCAATATACAGTATTTTTTGTTGGTATTATTTGTATTTATTTCTCACATTTCCTGGTACTATATACTGTATATTATTTTAAGAAAACTGTGGCTACATTTGGAATATACACAAGAAAGTTTTTCCTAAAACCTCCCTGCCGTAAAATACGGTACTGTATTTCTGGTTTTATTGTATTAACACCAAACTTCTAAATAAAAGATGTGTGTGTAAGTGACGTCACATTGAGGGAGAGCGGGCTCCTCAGTTATCAGGCGACTCACTTTCCACCTACCCACACACACCCCATGTTCTTTATTTTTCTTATTTTATAGTTTTATATTATATTTTCATTTCTAAGCCACATTCGAGTATTTTAATGAATTTTCTACAACTTTTATTGCATAAATGCTCCAGAAGTGGTTGTGAAACATGGAAGAGTGTGTGTGTCTACTGTGCTGTATGTGATGTCACAGAATGCTGCTGGAGTGATGAGTCAGCCACTCCACACTCTCACTTTCCACACAAACATCCATGGTCTTCATATGTCTTAGATTAGAGTTTCATATTATATTTAATAGTTTTATATTAGACCCATATTAGAGTATTGTAATGATTTTTCCACAACTTTTATAGCATTTCTGTTGACTTTTATTAGTTATGGAACATATCCTACTTTTCCCCATAAGATTAAGTAATGCGTGTTTGTCCCCCGATTCATCCGGACATTTACCACCATAATTCTCATTTAATTTAGGATCATTTCGTGCCAGGTTGATAAAATATTATCATAAAAGAATCAACTTTCCTGAAAATAAGAATCCCGCACTGAACACCACGAGTCATTTGTTTACAAAGAGCAAACAGCTGATCGGCTTACCACAATGTTTGTCTTCAACATTCTAGAGATAGTAATTTCCTTTACAAATAAATAATAACGGGAAAATACTCTTACAAATAATCAAAAAAAATTATTACAAATCTGAGTCTACCCTCAAGACCGTGCTTTATTAATAAAGTAATAAAGCACTGACTTGAGGGTAGACTGTCACATTTTTAATAAACTTGTTTCTAATTATTTGTGAGAGTTTTCCCATTATTATTTATCTGTATGTGTTTTGTGTGTGTGTCTCTACAATACAGGTAAAGGAAAATACTGTCTCTAGAACGAATGGCTCCTTGTCCCGGCTGCAAAAATGCCGGCAACTTTAAAACTACCCACAGACATTCTTGGGTCCAGGGTGTCATCCGCGAATAATAGAGGACCGCAAAAAAAAATCCATGTGTATATATATATATATATATATATATATATATAATATAATAATATATATATATATAAATAATATATATAATAATATACAGTAGTACCCCGCTTAACGCGGTCAATTGAACCCACAGGGTACCGTGTTAAGTGAACAACAGAACATATGGGATTAATTCCAATAGAGACTGGCCCGACCCCCAAACTCTACTTTTTCGGACACAATACCTATGTTCTAGTAAAAATAACATCTTAATTTTATGATGGTACATGCACACAATTAATACTTAAGAGAAATAGAGAAATACAGTCGCCAAGTTAATGTCCATTCAAATAATGGACTCAACTCCCTCCCCCTCTTCTCACACTACACTGCTGACTCTTCCCTCTCTGAGAAATTTTGGGGGAAAACCACTGGATTTTAATAAATAATACCTCAAACTAAAGTTAGGATAATATAATTGACATTGCTGGATTCCTTGTAAGACCAGGAATATTTTGAATATAAATGTCATATATTTTGCACAAAAGATAACATATTTACTCAGAGTAAACATTATATCTAAAATTTGTATGTCTAATGCAAAATCTATGATGTTTATATTCAAAATGATCATCAAATTGTAAGAATTCCAGCAATGTAAATTATATTCTGGCCGGGTAATTTGTATGAATTTTATGAGCTAAAACAAATATCTAAAGTTAATAAAAAAAAAATATATATTCTTCACACCGTGCCAGATGGTCGGTCGGTCCCTCCCTACCAGACGTGTGGGAAAACCAGAATATTTACCTTTTTAGTAATAAATAATACCTCAAACTAAAGTTAGGATAATATAATTGACATTGCTGGATTCCTTGTAAGACCAGGAATATTTTGAATATAAATGTCATATATTTTGCACAAAAGACAACATATTTACTCAGAGTAAACATTATATCTAAAATTTGAATATCTAATGCAAAATCTATGATGTTTACATTCAAAATGATCATCATATTGTAAGAATTCCAGCAATGTAAATTATATTCTGGCCGGGTAATTTGTATGAATTTTATGAGCTAAATAAAAAAAAAAATTAAACTTCACGGCGTATATGGGTAGATGAACCGCGTTAAGTGAAAGTTCGGTTCTGGCGAGGCACTACGTATATGCGTATATGCGAATCGCGGTAAGTGAAACCTACTTACCGAGTTAAGCGGGGTAATACTGTATATATATATATATTACAATAACTATTTCATTTTTTTTTTTATGTATTACCTATATACAGTACACTACTGTACTGTATATACTAAGCAGAATCCCTTTATTGCCTTTTATTTTAGTTAATTTACCTTTAACTTTCCCATACTTTAACATTGGTGTTGTCCTTATCCCCAATTCTCCCATAATGTTTAAGTATCATCATCTGAGGTTTTGACATTCATGGAACTTTCCAGGAGCAGAACCCTAGAGAAAGTCCACCTGCATAAAGCACACAATTACTTACCAGTGATTCAGATTATGGAAGAGTTTATAAAGTTTGTGCCTATTATTCCAGCCCGGAGCTTTGGGAATGATGCTATGGTACTCATCCCAAAATCTTCGACTAAAGCCTCCAAACATTGCTGAGATGGCCAAGTCATATTCATGGTGACCATAGAATGATGCTGGGTCAAAGATCACTGAAAAAAAAAAAGTAGTTATTGATCACCAAAAAGAAATTCATGAGGGGTTTTTAATTGAAAATTAATTACAATACTCACCAAAACCAGCCTATCTCTCTCTCTACTATCTTCACTCCTCTCCTATTTTTATATGGGCTGAATCAAGATGCAGTTTACTCTCAATTTAACGGAATCCGATATAATTGACTCTCGATATAGCGGAAGGAATTTGTTCCGCTATTCTTCACCCGATTTAGTGAACTAGTTCGCTTAATCGAGATTAATTCCGTTAATACGCTCACACCTACAGAAACACCTCAGACACATGATATGTACATAGAAACAATATTAATGGCTTACCTTAAACTAGGGGGTTTGGTGTGTGTTTTAATTTTTTCTATAAATTTCAAACTTTTCCCAATTGATGACTGCACTCTTTTCACTTTCTTCCCCACACCACTTCCTTTCTGAGAGATTTTTGGCATGATGTCTAAGCATAGTAGTTAGTTGACCAAGATGTTGACTGAGAGGTAGTAGTGAACAACACACACGGTGGCAGCAGGACACAGACTAAGCGGATGTAAACAAACCTCACTCGCCAAGCGGCGTATTTGGTGCAGAATTTAATGGAATCGTGCTTGATTTCGCAAAATAGTTAGCTAAATTGAGCGAAAATAACGGAAATTTGATTTAGTGGAAATTTTGATTTAACGGAAAGGGGTGGCTCGAATTAGTTTGTTAAATCAAGAAATTACTGTACATAAAAGCCTCAAAAATGGGG
This sequence comes from Homarus gammarus, assembly GCA_958450375.1. NCBI lineage: Eukaryota > Metazoa > Arthropoda > Malacostraca > Decapoda > Nephropidae > Homarus > Homarus gammarus. The sequence goes on along the minus strand of CAUDMG010003165.1, from coordinate 10,637 downwards.
ATATGATTTGCGAAAGTGGTGCAAGATAAATCTACAGTGATAGGCGAGAAATAAGAGATATAGAAATACTGTATCCATACATACCTGGTTATGTCCTCGACTTAGCCTTCACACTTGACTCACTACACTTCAAAATAACTTACCACTGTTTATATTGCAACACAAAAAATAGTAGAAAAGCATGCAGAGTGATATAATATGGCAAAACAAAAATGTGCTTATTTATGTGATTTGGCACGAGTGATTTGTTTTAAATTAAAGCCCATAGTGTTGTATAATAATTTAGAACAACTTTTAAATACAGGTACTGTCTATGATATTTATAGTACAATACTGTACACTCATGCGCCATATATATATATATATATTTATATATATATATATACAGTGTATATATATATATATATATATATATATATATATATATATATATATATATATATATATGCTGATAACCACAAGGAAAGAAGAAAACACGAAGTTCCCAAGCGCTTTCGTGTAATTCACATCTTCAGGGGTGAGTACAGACTAGAGAGAGTAATACAAATCAAGGTGAATATATACAGAGGAGGGTGAGACCAGGTCCACAATGGTCAGGTATTAGGTAATGACCCTACTAATCTTTAAATAGCACACAACGGTTGGTGGTCAGGTCAGATGGGCCAGTGACCCGCCTTCTCACCTGATCACAAATCTTCTTAATTACAAAATTGTCCAGCTTGTACAAGCCGTTACTCAAATTCATGTTGAATGCTTCGGTATGTTTAATAAGACTAGATTCTATGATGTTCCTACTATCAATTGAATTACATGGTAATATTGAGGAGGCATTATCCCAGTCAATGCAATGCTTGTTATCCCTCAAATGAACAAACAGAGCATTGGATTCCTGGCCTGTCCTAACACTGTATTTGTGTTGTTTAATTCTAGTTACAAGATCTTTACCTGTCTGGCCTAAGTAAAACATATTACATTCCTTGCAAGGGACTTTATAAATGCAACCAATTGTGTTGTTGGGGGAGTTCTTGATTAACATTTGTTTAACAGTGCATGAGTTTTTAAATGCCACATTGACGTTCCAGGTTTTTAGCTGTGTCGGAATGTGTGAGAAATTTTTGTGAAATGGTAATATTAAGATATTCTTATGGTCATGGGTGGGCTTGGGATCAGTTCTATAAAAAGTTTTCTTAGTAATGTTTAAGCATTTGTCTATGAAAGATCTAGGGTATTTAAGGTTTGAGCCAATATTATATATATATTTGTATTCCTCATCGATGAATTCCGGACTACAAATTCTCAAGGCACGTAAAAACATTGTTGTAAATACTGACTGTTTGACTTTATTATGGTGGGCAGAATAATAATGAATGTATGAACACACATTGGTTGGTTTTCTATAAATACTGAACTTAAAAGTGTTACCTATTCTGTGTATCAGACAGTCTAGGAATGGCAATTTACAGTCTTGCTCTAATTCCACAGTGAATTTGATCGAGGGGGCTAAGTTGTTAAGTTGTGGTAGGAAAGCTTTTAGGTCCTCATTACATGGCCAGAGACATAATACATCATCAAGATATCTAAACCAGACTGCTGAGGGTGGTAAAATATTACTTAATAGTTTCTTTTCAAAGAATTCCATATATAGGTTGCTTAATACAGGTGATAGTGGATTACCCATTGCCATACCAAATTTTTGAGCATAATATTCCCCATTGAATTCGAATTTGCAATCCTTAATACATAGTTTGATGAGTTCGATGAAGTCGTCTTTCGAGACGGGCAGTGAAATGTTATCCAGGGAATCTATGAGGAACTCGTGTTTTCTTCTTTCCTTGTGGTTATCAGCATATACCTAGATCACGCGCACCTACAGTGATTTACTTGTATATATATATATATATATATATATATATAATATATATATATATAATATATATTATATATATAATATATAAGGGTGATTTAGGGGATTTTTAGGAGTGTTTCTGACTTTACGCTTTTTGAGCTTTACGTGAGGTTCCAGGAACATAACCCTGGCATAAATTGCGAGTCTACTGTACACTACTGTACTCCCTAATAATAATAAATGAGTTCCGGGCCGGCGGAAGTTGTTTGGACACTCTTCCTAGTCCCCTTGGTCCCTGTTCACCTAGCAGCAAAGTAGGTACCTGCTGTAAATCGAAAGATGCGAATTTGTATTCAGGGACAAGTTGTTGGAGCTTCCAATAACTTGCCTAGACATAAACCATCGACTCTTCAGGCTTCTACGCCCTTAACTCATGAGACATAAGGCAAGCATAAACTTAGCATGCTTCCCTGTTGGACGCTGTAAACGCTTCAGCGCTTCACCTTCCACAAGGATGTAGGGGGGGGGGGGGGGTTGCCCAATAAATAAAAAAAAAAAAAAACTAAACGAGTTTGTTATAAACAGTTTCAAAGTTAAATGATTGATTTATTCACACCAAACCTCTGTATAAATGATGTGGTTCTGAGTTAAACGATTAAGTGAGCAAAAGGTGAGCATGATTTGAACAAATTTCAAATTGTACATATAAAAAATATAAAAAAATTGCTATGATAAACAATAAAATTGATACATAGTACAATATATCATAAAATACAGTAGCACATATTTTATATACAAAAAATAACTCCTTCCACACTCAAACCATCCTCTATACGATGTGACAGAGTTCAGCTGATTCCAAGGCGTGTGCGTGTATGCCATGACGTCACGTCAGGAAGAGGGAGAGCAGCTGGGTGCACCAGTCAAATGGTAATTTCTCCAAAAATGTACTAATAAGATGTTTCTTGACATGGGGCATAACCTACCCACCTATGCATTTATTATGCCCCAATTGTGAAATTGCCCAGTTCATGAACTGTGTAGCTAATTTGACCAATTCACAAACTGGTCAGTAAGATTACCCAGCTCATGAACTGGGGAATTTCACAAACGGGCTGTAACATATAGCTATGTGAGAATGGTGAAAATATTGTTGTCCTTGACATACCAATAATAATTATCGATTTGCTCAACTATCAACTCCATTACAGCAACATCAAAAAAGCCTAGAAATATTATAAGTCTACATTGTTTTCATCTTCTGCAAGAGGGAACCCATCAGAAATAACTATTATCATCATAAAAATCATGGATGTCAGAAAAAATTCGCTATCACCACCCATCTCGTGGGAGGTACTAGACCTACTCTCTATGACGGTCCAAAGCTTTCTGACACTTTGAGGGTCTATGTACTCACCCATGCATAGCCTACATACGCAAAAACTCAAGACGTAAACATTGGGAATGCGGGAAGGCAATAGGCCTTTAAAAATCAGGGTGGGAAAGGATGGCATATATATACTGTACAGTAGGTTGGCCTCAATGCCCTATGGTCATGTTTATCTATGTTGGCTGTATGTTATGGGTTAACATGCAATTTGCTGATGTAGTATGAGTCACCCAATTCACTTCATCAATATTATAAATACAGTACTTCACAACATATCACCACATCAAAATAATCTCATACCCTGTACTGTACATACCAGGGCACTCAGCAGTTTCTGCAGCATTACCGCCCCACAGGTCACCATGGAGGAGAGATGGCTTGACTTCTATACCAGAAAAGTATTGCGGAATCTTCAACTGTAGATGTGACCAAAGTTCTCTAGCCTCACGATCTCCATACTGTCACAAGCAAGAATGAAAAGGGCAAATTTTTTTAATTTTTCTAGAAAAAAAGAAGAAAAATAAGGAACTAACAAAATTTAATAGAATAAGTGTTACTGAACATACAGGGTGTCTCATAAGACATGCACCATAAGAAAATTATACTTCTTATTTTTTCAGGTGAGGAAATCATAACAAATCAACATAGATGTCAGAGAAATTAACACAAGAAGAAAGAATCTGTTTAATACTCATGTATGGAGGGTCAGGTGTTGCACACTGATCAGTTGCAAAAGAATTTAGTCGATAACACTGGGATATGGATTTTGTTGATTAAATATTTTTTCGAAGTGATTGGTGTGCAGCACCTGGTTTTCCATATATGAACATTAAAATGACTCTTGCCTAAAGTGTCAATTTCTCTGCCATCTTCGTTAGTTTGTTATGATTCATTCAACTGAAAAAAGAATTAACATTAATTTTCCTATGGTGCACGATCAATGAGATACACTGTATACAACATACACATGCTTTATAGGATATATGATACTAATTAAAAAAAACTCCTATTATTTACTCTGAAGTTTCATATAAAGTTAATTTGAACACTTGGTAAATAAGACAATCATATCTTTTGAGTACATAGTCTTAATCAACATCTTTACTGGACTTACTCTGGATAAAGTTATATAACATACAATATGGTATGAGCTTTGAATTGGTACATGGCACTTTGGTCTGCCAAGTGCATGATAAGCTTTTACATTTCTGGCAGATTGATTCTACTTGCCTCTTTTTCTATCCATGACAACTGCAGCTGAAGCTTTTTTGTGTAGAATTCCTGAAAATAAAAACAAACAAAAATATACACAATATTATTCTATATTACACTCACATAGATCAACCAGTTCCATGAATATACTGTAGTGTACTGTAGAAAAGAATACCCGGTACAGGCAGTCCCCTGGTTACGTATGAGTTACATTCCTATGGACGTTCTTAAGTCGAATCATATACCCAGTGTGCATATTGTATTTACAGAACAATGTTTAAAATCCCACTTTATCATAGAATGACAAAATACAGTAAATGAATGTAAAAAAAAATAAGTCATCAGGTAAAGGTAGTACATAGAAGGCAGCTATCAAACAGGAAGGTACTACTTTTTGGGACCTCGTTCATATCGGCAGATGTTGATAAGTAGGACATACGTAACCTGGGGACCCCCCTATATACAGCAGTATATCTTTACTTTGTTGAATGTATGAAAGTGAACTATGCTATAATTCTATAAATGCCTTTCATATCTCGTACCATGTATGCTTGAAGAAAGATGGTACAGTACCTGTGAATATTCCCTAAACATTTTAGTTGCCACTTATCTTCATATAATGTTGTGCCACCATCTACTGTATCCATATTTGGAAAACTTACTTAAGATTTCTAAATGAACACAAAATGCCCTGATAATTTGCAGATGACACCCTGGATGTACCCAAGAATGTCTAAGGGGAGTTTTCACGTCCGGGACAGGGAGCCTTTCATTCTAGAGACAGTAATTTCTTTTACCTGTATTGTATATGTGTGTGTACACACACAAAACACATACAAATAAATAATAATGGGAAAATCCTCTCATAAATAATCAGAAACAAAATAAAATTTAGAAAAAATATGTGTCTACCCTAAAGTCAACTCCGTGGTTTGTTATTATCATTATTATATATTTGTATGTTTTGTGTGTGTCCACACACACACACACACACACACACACTACAGGTAAAAGAAATAATTATCCTAAGGGAACACATAAGGGGAATATACTGTACATTTCTTTGTGCATAAGTAAAAATGTATCCCCTCCCAACAGCAAATGTTATTTGTGGCCATTTTGAGAACCCAATCCCCGCAAATTTTAAGGGCAAGCTGTAATAATAATAATAATATATAAAGTACATTTAAGAATACTAATATAAAAAGTACATTACCACCCAGTCATCACACCAGCTGTTGTCCTGAGCTAGGTAACCACAGCAGGTGGACACTGGAAAACCATACTGGCTCACGTATGTGGGATTGTCCTCTTCTGATGTCTGGCCCACATAACTCTCATTAGCCTGGCACTTTTTCCCAACTTCAACATTGAGGAGGTGCAATCTAAAAGGAAAATCATCCTGTCAACAATGCAGGACAATGGAATCTTACATGCAGTAGGGTCACAGAGAATGCGTATTCATAGTACGCGACCCTGCTTATATGCATCTAACCCCCTGAACCATCCTTATGCTTGGGTCTTACCCTAGTGTGAGGCAAACCATGGATAAGATACTGTTTTTAGTCCTTGTCTCCTTGAGCCAACCCACCCCGCATCTGCTAACTCACCATGTGAGCTTGTTTGAGAAAAAAACATACTGTATATAAATAAAATAATTTCAATACTCTAATGTGGCTTAGCAATGAAGAATGTAGTACATTTATAATATAAAACTTTAAATAAGAAAAATGAAGATCAAGTGTGTGTATGTGTGGGCAAGTGAACATTTGTGTGTGGAGGCAGTGAGCTGTAACAGCAGACAATTTTCTTATTTTTTTTTTTACTCTTGTTACATGTAGACAATCTTTCATACAGAATGTGCAAAATAAAAATAAAAGAAATAATTATTAAGAGGCAAAAACATAAAGATGGATTTGGTACTGGTTGCAAAATCAGAGTTGGCAATTGTGCCTCGGGCTACTGCTCGCCTCCTCCCTCCCTACCGCACCCTCCTACACACTCACCCTCTTTAATGCAGTCGTCCCATCAATAGCACCTGCTAGTCTCTCTTTTCACTACACCAAGATGTCTAAGTAGGTATCTCTGGGCAAGCAAGACCAGCTGGTGGTGCTGAGTCCGGTGAAGCATCGGTTTCTCCAGAATTTGCTGGATTCAGCACATCACATATTGATACGTGAGGTGCTGCACAGCTGTTCTGGCAAGTTTAACTTACGATACGTAAATAAGTCGAGTATTGTCAGGCGAATTAATGCGTTGCCAAGCATAATTTTGAAAAAAAAAAAAAAAATTGTTTGTTTTTCCATGTAAAAAATTAAACTTAGCTTAAAACCAGTAATTTTATTTTCTATTTACAGCAGTATGAGAATTTAGTCTCCCTTGCACAGCTGACAGCTACGGGTGCACCACCACCCCACTCTTAGTGATCCAGTGTTGCACTGCCTGTCTTGCTGTTGGTGTAGTGTATCAGTGTTCCTGAATTTTTTTATGTATTATATGTATGATATTTAGTGTTAATTAAAGAAATTTTGGGACAGTTAATGCATTTTTTTTTTCGCTTCTGGAACCAAACTAATTATTTATATTTAAATTACTGGAAATGAAGCTATAATTTGCAATTTAATAATTCACGATGTCTTCTGGTACCTAACCTGCGAATTATTGCAACTCCCTTTACTAACACCTAGGATTACATGTGAACCAGTTTATCTTCATGTAAGTGCTAACACCAACAAATCAATCAATCACTCAGTTGCCTAAAACATGGTGTCTGCTGACATCCAGAACTGTATTCTGTCTAGTAAAGTTGCCAAAAACATGGTATCTGGTTTTACTGGAATTCTGAAGAACACTAAACCCTCACTAACTTGATATCATCAGGATCTGGATCACTGAAATCAGCCAGAAATACTGAATTACCACAACAACTCGAAATTGCCTCACAAAAGAAGAAAAAAATGGAAGGCAGTTAAAGTTTATTAATTTTGAAATAAACATAATGTTACAGTATAATGAAAATATCTCCATCCTCCTCATGTTTCCTTCTAGGGTATAGCCCAACTGTACAAGTGAAGTATTCCTTGGAATTCATCGGATCAAACCACCAATCTGATGACAAGGTATAAGTCACTAAATCCATTGTACTGTATCAGTCACTAGAAGTTTTGATGCCAAACTTAGCATCCAAATATCTTTATTATATTTTATTTTTAACAACTGCAATTTCACTACAATGAATGTTAGTCAGTGAGACAACTTACTTGGCCAACTGACTTCCCAAGGTCCCTGAGTGGCGATTCAGGCTATGCATATCCAAGTACTCCATGACAAGGACTGCACCTCCAGCAGGATTATCTACAACCAAGAGAGGTGTTGGAGCCTTGACTATCCCAGCTGCTACTATTGCTTTAAGGCTCTTGTACTCCCCATCAAACATCTCTCGAGCCTGCGAGTAAAATCTGTGTAATAATTAATAAGCCTAGCTATCAGGAACTGGATAATGCTTTATAGCACTTATCACATATGAGGTGATCTGAAGATGAGTTTAAAGATTTGTTGATGAAGATACTGCTAAAAAATTTTAGTTAGAAATTGTGTGCTGCCACTGCTTTTGCACTAGTCTGATATACAGTAAGTGACATATTGGAAGAAACAATTGTTAGGTGATAAACTGAGATGCATCCATTGCCATTGAATTTCAATACAAGAAGTCCTCAGGCTACAAATTGACTGTTCCATAAATACAATGTTATATATTAAGGTTATGTTCTAAAGCCAGTCTACAAAAGCTTATTACCCCCTAATTAAGCTAAAATTTTGTATACATGCAATTAATAATAGTAGACAACAATACTGTAGTGCAGTAATACAATTAGTTAAACAAAACAAAAACAATAAAATTAATTTTTTCCCCTACCTTACCTCCGATTATTGTTCTTGATGTCGAACCATTCAAGCCAAATACACAAACGATCTGTGTCAGTGTTTCTCCTTTCTCTGAATCCTGTACTTTATTATGCCCATTTTCATCTTTTGTGTGTGTGTGCAATGGGGATGAACTGCCATATTTATTACTAATAGGGGATAAAGTAACAAGAAACATTTATTTAAGCTTATACAGTGTACTGTATTTGTCAAAACCCCAAAAAGATATTTCCTTTTCACTGTACAGAACATACTGTACAATGCTTCTTACCTTGCTTTTCGAGTTTTTTTTTAAAAAGATCTTTCCAGTGTCAGTCTTAAATACTTCACCCTCATTAATGCAGCCACCACCACCACGTCCAGTCCCTTCTAGACGTGTTGTACCAAGAGCATCTTTGATGGCAGCGAACATTTTTTAAGTCCGTCAAGCCTAACAAAGGGAAATAATAATATGATAAGAATATATATATATATATATATATATATATATATATATATGTAACCGGTCGGAATTTACTGGACTTTAATTTCTCACTTGACTTGGGGTTTATTAAAATTTAATAGATGGTAATGGCAGTGGAAGCGCCCCGTTGAGAAAAATCCCGAACCAGCACAAGAACACTTAAATCTACTAAACAAAATGAATTGTCCGTGACCCGTGGAAGGATAGCATCTGTGACTGGGATGAATGAGACACACTGTAAAATTTAAACACTTATATTCCCTCCAACACTACAAACACAATCAAATAATGGTACACCCATATGCGCACCTCTTAACTTAAACTTAAACACTACTCTGGGGAATAAAAGTTATACAGGATATAGAAATTATTAGAAACTCAGGCAACAATAAATTTGAAGTATTAAGAAATGTTGCTTGCACACATGAACAGGCCTTTAGGGCTTTCACACAATAATATCAGTCACTTAGGAAATGGTATTGAAAATTAAGAAATTAAATACTCTACAATGAATAGGCCTTAAGGGCTTTCAGCAAAATAATATCAGTCACTGAGGAAATGGTAATAAAATTTAAGAAATTAAATACTCTACAATGAATAGGCCTTAAGGGCACTCAACAAAATTATAGCACCCCAACAGATGCACACTTCCTAACCTAACCTAACCACTACTCTGGGGAACAAGGTTATACCTGAGATCAGAATTATGAAGAACAATCAGAGGCATTAAAAGAATCAAATCACAGTATCACTCTGGTTCCACTTGATGGCACAAACATTCAAAACAATATTATCAAAATTATTTAGAAACTATTAAACTACACACGTCAAGATAATATCAGTCTGAGGAATGGTGTTAACTACACCCGTAATAAGGGAGGGAAAATGTTCCTCTAGGTGTCTCCTAGAGACCTAGACTCACGGTCTCAGTGTGTGACCATTAGTCTACTCAGATAGCCTCAGTGTACTCCCAGTGCGTCCATAAAGCGGAAGGGAGTGAGCCAATCAGACCTTGTACAGTTGAGAGAAACTTTAGCTTCCCGTTAGCAAGAGGGTTTCACTAGCTGCTCGGGACATATGGGGTTGTGCACCAGAGTGGTAAGAACTGATCACCCACGGCTGATGCTGGTCCCGTGTCGTTTTAGTTGTCGGGAGCACTCGTTCACTCAAGAGATCCTTTGCTACCCTGCTAAACAGTGACAGGCCTACACTGATCGGTCCAATGGCGACAATCGCCACCCTCAATCATCAACGGCAGTCTCAAACGGCAGTCAATCTCTCGCAGTCAACTCCGGTCAACTCCAGTCAAGTGGGTTCTGAATATTACATATATATATATATATATAGCGCGAGGAAATTGCTTACAGGCGTTGGTGATGGTTGATGAGTGTCTCTCTTAAGGGGGTTTAGTTTTAAGGAGGTTCAGCACTAAAAGAGGTTCAGTACTTAAGGGAGTTTCAGTATTTAAATGGGCGTAGTACTTGGTAATATCATAGTTTGTCCTCTCATATTTCCCTGGTATGTGACGTCAATATTAAACCAGGCAAATTAAAAATCTAATTAGATGTTTTAAATGAATTTTATCAGAATTAAAATGAACATAATTAAATATACATAAATAAAGGAATACAAATATTATATAGATTTTTGTAGGTAAAATGAATGTTTGGGTTTTATTCATTTTAATTATTAGAAGTGGGAAATGAAATGTTCGACTCTACACACACACACACACACACACATCAAACTAATGAAACACTGCATGACTGTAATGGTTTAATATCAACACACACGACACTGTA
>CAUDMG010003164.1:0-17035 GCA_958450375.1 Homarus gammarus | reverse complement strand
ACGACAGTGACTCACACCCGGTAATGTTCTCTCACCACACCTCCTTCCTCCTCTACAAACGACAGTGACTCACACCCGGTACTGTTCTCTCACCACACCTCCTTCCTCCTCTACAAACGACAGTGACTCACACCCGGTAATGTTCTCTCACCACACCTCCTTCCTCCTCTACAAACGACAGTGACTCACACCCGGTAATGTTTCTCTCACCACACCTCCTTCCTCCTCTACAAACGACAGTGACTCACACCCGGTAATGTTCTCTCACCACACCTCCTTCCTCCTCTACAAACGACAGTGACTCACACCCGGTAATGTTCTCTCACCACACCTCCTTCCTCCTCTACAAACGACAGTGACTCACACCGGTTACTGTTCTCTCACCACACCTCCTTCCTCCTCTACAAACGACAGTGACTCACACCCGGTACTGTTCTCTCACCACACCTCCTTCCTCCTCTACAAACGACAGTGACTCACACCCGGTACTGTTCTCTCACCACACCTCCTTCCTCCTCTACAAACGACAGTGACTCACACCGGTAATGTTCTCTCACCACACCTCCTTCCTCCTCTACAAACGACAGTGACTCACACCCGGTACTGTTCTCTCACCACACCTCCTTCCTCCTCTACAAACGACAGTGACTCACACCCGGTAATGTTCTCTCACCACACCTCCTTCCTCCTCTACAACGACAGTGACTCACACCGGTTATGTTCTCTCACCACACCTCCTTCCTCCTCTACAAACGACAGTGACTCACACCCGGTAATGTTCTCTCACCACACCTCCTTCCTCCTCTACAAACGACAGTGACTCACACCCGGTAATGTTCTCTCACCACACCTCCTTCCTCCTCTACAAACGACAGTGACTCACACCCGGTAATGTTCTCTCACCACACCTCCTTCCTCCTCTACAAACGACAGTGACTCACACCCGGTAATGTTCTCTCACCACACCTCCTTCCTCCTCTACAAACGACAGTGACTCACACCCGGTACTGTTCTCTCACCACACCTCCTTCCTCCTCTACAAACGACAGTGACTCACACCCGGTAATGTTCTCTCACCACACCTCCTTCCTCCTCTACAAACGACAGTGACTCACACCCGGTAATGTTCTCTCACCACACCTCCTTCCTCCTCTACAAACGACAGTGACTCACACCTGGTATGTTCTCTCACCACACCTCCTTCCTCCTCTACAAACGACAGTGACTCACACCCGGTACTGTTCTCTCACCACACCTCCTTCCTCCTCTACAAACGACAGTGACTCACACCCGGTACTGTTCTCTCACCACACCTCCTTCCTCCTCTACAAACGACAGTGACTCACACCCGGTAATGTTCTCTCACCACACCTCCTTCCTCCTCTACAAACGACAGTGACTCACACCCGGTAATGTTCTCTCACCACACCTCCTTCCTCCTCTACAAACGACAGTGACTCACACCCGGTAATGTTCTCTCACCACACCTCCTTCCTCCTCTACAAACGACAGTGACTCACACCCGGTAATGTTCTCTCACCACACCTCCTTCCTCCTCTACAAACGACAGTGACTCACACCCGGTAATGTTCTCTCACCACACCTCCTTCCTCCTCTACAAACGACAGTGACTCACACCCGGTAATGTTCTCTCACCACACCTCCTTCCTCCTCTACAAACGACAGTGACTCACACCCGGTAATGTTCTCTCACCACACCTCCTTCCTCCTCTACAAACGACAGTGACTCACACCCGGTAATGTTCTCTCACCACACCTCCTTCCTCCTCTACAAACGACAGTGACTCACACCCGGTAATGTTCTCTCACCACACCTCCTTCCTCCTCTACAAACGACAGTGACTCACACCCGGTAATGTTCTCTCACCACACCTCCTTCCTCCTCTACAAACGACAGTGACTCACACCCGGTACTGTTCTCTCACCACACCTCCTTCCTCCTCTACAAACGACAGTGACTCACACCCGGTAATGTTCTCTCACCACACCTCCTTCCTCCTCTACAAACGACAGTGACTCACACCCGGTACTGTTCTCTCACCACACCTCCTTCCTCCTCTACAAACGACAGTGACTCACACCCGGTAATGTTCTCTCACCACACCTCCTTCCTCCTCTACAAACGACAGTGACTCACACCCGGTAATGTTCTCTCACCACACCTCCTTCCTCCTCTACAAACGACAGTGACTCACACCCGGTAATGTTCTCTCACCACACCTCCTTCCTCCTCTACAAACGACAGTGACTCACACCCGGTAATGTTCTCTCACCACACCTCCTTCCTCCTCTACAAACGACAGTGACTCACACCCGGTAATGTTCTCTCACCACACCTCCTTCCTCCTCTACAAACGACAGTGACTCACACCCGGTAATGTTCTCTCACCACACCTCCTTCCTCCTCTACAAACGACAGTGACTCACACCCGGTAATGTTCTCTCACCACACCTCCTTCCTCCTCTACAAACGACAGTGACTCACACCCGGTAATGTTCTCTCACCACACCTCCTTCCTCCTCTACAAACGACAGTGACTCACACCCGGTAATGTTCTCTCACCACACCTCCTTCCTCCTCTACAAACGACAGTGACTCACACCCGGTACTGTTCTCTCACCACACCTCCTTCCTCCTCTACAAACGACAGTGACTCACACCCGTTATGTTCTCTCACCACACCTCCTTCCTCCTCTACAAACGACAGTGACTCACACCCGGTAATGTTCTCTCACCACACCTCCTTCCTCCTCTACAAACGACAGTGACTCACACCCGGTAATGTTCTCTCACCACACCTCCTTCCTCCTCTACAAACGACAGTGACTCACACCCGGTACTGTTCTCTCACCACACCTCCTTCCTCCTCTACAAACGACAGTGACTCACACCCGGTATGTTCTCTCACCACACCTCCTTCCTCCTCTACAAACGACAGTGACTCACACCCGGTACTGTTCTCTCACCACACCTCCTTCCTCCTCTACAAACGACAGTGACTCACACCCGGTAATGTTCTCTCACCACACCTCCTTCCTCCTCTACAAACGACAGTGACTCACACCCGGTAATGTTCTCTCACCACACCTCCTTCCTCCTCTACAAACGACAGTGACTCACACCCGGTAATGTTCTCTCACCACACCTCCTTCCTCCTCTACAAACGACAGTGACTCACACCCGGTAATGTTCTCTCACCACACCTCCTTCCTCCTCTACAAACGACAGTGACTCACACCCGGTAATGTTCTCTCACCACACCTCCTTCCTCCTCTACAAACGACAGTGACTCACACCCGGTAATGTTCTCTCACCACACCTCCTTCCTCCTCTACAAACGACAGTGACTCACACCCGGTACTGTTCTCTCACCACACCTCCTTCCTCCTCTACAAACGACAGTGACTCACACCTGGTAATGTTCTCTCACCACACCTCCTTCCTCCTCTACAAACGACAGTGACTCACACCCGGTACTGTTCTCTCACCACACCTCCTTCCTCCTCTACAAACGACAGTGACTCACACCCGGTACTGTTCTCTCACCACACCTCCTTCCTCCTCTACAAACGACAGTGACTCACACCCGGTAATGTTCTCTCACCACACCTCCTTCCTCCTCTACAAACGACAGTGACTCACACCCGGTAATGTTCTCTCACCACACCTCCTTCCTCCTCTACAAACGACAGTGACTCACACCCGGTAATGTTCTCTCACCACACCTCCTTCCTCCTCTACAAACGACAGTGACTCACACCCGGTAATGTTCTCTCACCACACCTCCTTCCTCCCTACAAACGACAGTGACTCACACCCGGTACTGTTCTCTCACCACACCTCCTTCCTCCTCTACAAACGACAGTGACTCACACCCGGTAATGTTCTCTCACCACACCTCCTTCCTCCTCTACAAACGACAGTGACTCACACCCGGTACTGTTCTCTCACCACACCTCCTTCCTCCTCTACAAACGACAGTGACTCACACCCGGTAATGTTCTCTCACCACACCTCCTTCCTCCTCTACAAACGACAGTGACTCACACCCGGTAATGTTCTCTCACCACACCTCCTTCCTCCTCTACAAACGACAGTGACTCACACCTGGTAATGTTCTCTCACCACACCTCCTTCCTCCTCTACAAACGACAGTGACTCACACCCGGTACTGTTCTCTCACCACACCTCCTTCCTCCTCTACAAACGACAGTGACTCACACCCGGTACTGTTCTCTCACCACACCTCCTTCCTCCTCTACAAACGACAGTGACTCACACCCGGTACTGTTCTCTCACCACACCTCCTTCCTCCTCTACAAACGACAGTGACTCACACCCGGTAATGTTCTCTCACCACACCTCCTTCCTCCTCTACAAACGACAGTGACTCACACCCGATAATGTTCTCTCACCACACCTCCTTCCTCCTCTACAAACGACAGTGACTCACACCCGGTAATGTTCTCTCACCACACCTCCTTCCTCCTCTACAAACGACAGTGACTCACACCCGGTAATGTTCTCTCACCACACCTCCTTCCTCCTCTACAAACGACAGTGACTCACACCCGGTAATGTTCTCTCACCACACCTCCTTCCTCCTCTACAAACGACAGTGACTCACACCCGGTAATGTTCTCTCACCACACCTCCTTCCTCCTCTACAAACGACAGTGACTCACACCCGGTAATGTTCTCTCACCACACCTCCTTCCTCCTCTACAAACGACAGTGACTCACACCCGGTACTGTTCTCTCACCACACCTCCTTCCTCCTCTACAAACGACAGTGACTCACACCCGGTAATGTTCTCTCACCACACCTCCTTCCTCCTCTACAAACGACAGTGACTCACACCCGGTAATGTTCTCTCACCACACCTCCTTCCTCCTCTACAAACGACAGTGACTCACACCCGGTACTGTTCTCTCACCACACCTCCTTCCTCCTCTACAAACGACAGTGACTCACACCCGGTACTGTTCTCTCACCACACCTCCTTCCTCCTCTACAAACGACAGTGACTCACACCCGGTAATGTTCTCTCACCACACCTCCTTCCTCCTCTACAAACGACAGTGACTCACACCCGGTAATGTTCTCTCACCACACCTCCTTCCTCCTCTACAAACGACAGTGACTCACACCCGGTAATGTTCTCTCACCACACCTCCTTCCTCCTCTACAAACGACAGTGACTCACACCCGGTAATGTTCTCTCACCACACCTCCTTCCTCCTCTACAAACGACAGTGACTCACACCCGGTACTGTTCTCTCACCACACCTCCTTCCTCCTCTACAAACGACAGTGACTCACACCCGGTACTGTTCTCTCACCACACCTCCTTCCTCCTCTACAAACGACAGTGACTCACACCCGGTAATGTTCTCTCACCACACCTCCTTCCTCCTCTACAAACGACAGTGACTCACACCCGGTAATGTTCTCTCACCACACCTCCTTCCTCCTCTACAAACGACAGTGACTCACACCCGGTAATGTTCTCTCACCACACCTCCTTCCTCCTCTACAAACGACAGTGACTCACACCCGGTAATGTTCTCTCACCACACCTCCTTCCTCCTCTACAAACGACAGTGACTCACACCCGGTACTGTTCTCTCACCACACCTCCTTCCTCCTCTACAAACGACAGTGACTCACACCCGGTAATGTTCTCTCACCACACCTCCTTCCTCCTCTACAAACGACAGTGACTCACACCCGGTAATGTTCTCTCACCACACCTCCTTCCTCCTCTACAAACGACAGTGACTCACACCCGGTAATGTTCTCTCACCACACCTCCTTCCTCCTCTACAAACGACAGTGACTCACACCCGGTACTGTTCTCTCACCACACCTCCTTCCTCCTCTACAAACGACAGTGACTCACACCCGGTAATGTTCTCTCACCACACCTCCTTCCTCCTCTACAAACGACAGTGACTCACACCCGGTAATGTTCTCTCACCACACCTCCTTCCTCCTCTACAAACGACAGTGACTCACACCCGGTAATGTTCTCTCACCACACCTCCTTCCTCCTCTACAAACGACAGTGACTCACACCCGGTAATGTTCTCTCACCACACCTCCTTCCTCCTCTACAAACGACAGTGACTCACACCCGGTAATGTTCTCTCACCACACCTCCTTCCTCCTCTACAAACGACAGTGACTCACACCCGGTAATGTTCTCTCACCACACCTCCTTCCTCCTCTACAAACGACAGTGACTCACACCCGGTACTGTTCTCTCACCACACCTCCTTCCTCCTCTACAAACGACAGTGACTCACACCCGGTACTGTTCTCTCACCACACCTCCTTCCTCCTCTACAAACGACAGTGACTCACACCGGTTAATGTTCTCTCACCACACCTCCTTCCTCCTCTACAAACGACAGTGACTCACACCCGGTATGTTCTCTCACCACACCTCCTTCCTCCTCTACAAACGACAGTGACTCACACCCGGTAATGTTCTCTCACCACACCTCCTTCCTCCTCTACAAACGACAGTGACTCACACCCGGTAATGTTCTCTCACCACACCTCCTTCCTCCTCTACAAACGACAGTGACTCACACCCGGTAATGTTCTCTCACCACACCTCCTTCCTCCTCTACAAACGACAGTGACTCACACCCGGTAATGTTCTCTCACCACACCTCCTTCCTCCTCTACAAACGACAGTGACTCACACCCGGTAATGTTCTCTCACCACACCTCCTTCCTCCTCTACAAACGACAGTGACTCACACCCGGTACTGTTCTCTCACCACACCTCCTTCCTCCTCTACAAACGACAGTGACTCACACCCGGTAATGTTCTCTCACCACACCTCCTTCCTCCTCTACAAACGACAGTGACTCACACCCGGTAATGTTCTCTCACCACACCTCCTTCCTCCTCTACAAACGACAGTGACTCACACCCGGTAATGTTCTCTCACCACACCTCCTTCCTCCTCTACAAACGACAGTGACTCACACCCGGTAATGTTCTCTCACCACACCTCCTTCCTCCTCTACAAACGACAGTGACTCACACCCGGTAATGTTCTCTCACCACACCTCCTTCCTCCTCTACAAACGACAGTGACTCACACCCGGTACTGTTCTCTCACCACACCTCCTTCCTCCTCTACAAACGACAGTGACTCACACCCGGTAATGTTCTCTCACCACACCTCCTTCCTCCTCTACAAACGACAGTGACTCACACCCGGTAATGTTCTCTCACCACACCTCCTTCCTCCTCTACAAACGACAGTGACTCACACCCGGTAATGTTCTCTCACCACACCTCCTTCCTCCTCTACAAACGACAGTGACTCACACCCGGTAATGTTCTCTCACCACACCTCCTTCCTCCTCTACAAACGACAGTGACTCACACCCGGTAATGTTCTCTCACCACACCTCCTTCCTCCTCTACAAACGACAGTGACTCACACCCGGTAATGTTCTCTCACCACACCTCCTTCCTCCTCTACAAACGACAGTGACTCACACCCGGTAATGTTCTCTCACCACACCTCCTTCCTCCTCTACAAACGACAGTGACTCACACCCGGTAATGTTCTCTCACCACACCTCCTTCCTCCTCTACAAACGACAGTGACTCACACCCGGTACTGTTCTCTCACCACACCTCCTTCCTCCTCTACAAACGACAGTGACTCACACCCGGTACTGTTCTCTCACCACACCTCCTTCCTCCTCTACAAACGACAGTGACTCACACCCGGTAATGTTCTCTCACCACACCTCCTTCCTCCTCTACAAACGACAGTGACTCACACCGGTAATGTTCTCTCACCACACTCCTTCTCCTCTACAAACGACAGTGACTCACACCCGGTAATGTTCTCTCACCACACCTCCTTCCTCCTCTACAAACGACAGTGACTCACACCCGGTAATGTTCTCTCACCACACCTCCTTCCTCCTCTACAAACGACAGTGACTCACACCCGGTAATGTTCTCTCACCACACCTCCTTCCTCCTCTACAAACGACAGTGACTCACACCCGGTAATGTTCTCTCACCACACCTCCTTCCTCCTCTACAAACGACAGTGACTCACACCCGGTACTGTTCTCTCACCACACCTCCTTCCTCCTCTACAAACGACAGTGACTCACACCCGGTACTGTTCTCTCACCACACCTCCTTCCTCCTCTACAAACGACAGTGACTCACACCCGGTAATGTTCTCTCACCACACCTCCTTCCTCCTCTACAAACGACAGTGACTCACACCCGGTACTGTTCTCTCACCACACCTCCTTCCTCCTCTACAAACGACAGTGACTCACACCCGGTAATGTTCTCTCACCACACCTCCTTCCTCCTCTACAAACGACAGTGACTCACACCCGGTACTGTTCTCTCACCACACCTCCTTCCTCCTCTACAAACGACAGTGACTCACACCGGTTACTGTTCTCTCACCACACCTCCTTCCTCCTCTACAAACGACAGTGACTCACACCCGGTAATGTTCTCTCACCACACCTCCTTCCTCCTCTACAAACGACAGTGACTCACACCCGGTACTGTTCTCTCACCACACCTCCTTCCTCCTCTACAAACGACAGTGACTCACACCTGGTAATGTTCTCTCACCACACCTCCTTCCTCCTCTACAAACGACAGTGACTCACACCCGGTACTGTTCTCTCACCACACCTCCTTCCTCCTCTACAAACGACAGTGACTCACACCCGGTACTGTTCTCTCACCACACCTCCTTCCTCCTCTACAAACGACAGTGACTCACACCCGGTAATGTTCTCTCACCACACCTCCTTCCTCCTCTACAAACGACAGTGACTCACACCCGGTAATGTTCTCTCACCACACCTCCTTCCTCCTCTACAAACGACAGTGACTCACACCCGGTAATGTTCTCTCACCACACCTCCTTCCTCCTCTACAAACGACAGTGACTCACACCCGGTAATGTTCTCTCACCACACCTCCTTCCTCCTCTACAAACGACAGTGACTCACACCCGGTACTGTTCTCTCACCACACCTCCTTCCTCCTCTACAAACGACAGTGACTCACACCCGGTAATGTTCTCTCACCACACCTCCTTCCTCCTCTACAAACGACAGTGACTCACACCCGGTACTGTTCTCTCACCACACCTCCTTCCTCCTCTACAAACGACAGTGACTCACACCCGGTAATGTTCTCTCACCACACCTCCTTCCTCCTCTACAAACGACAGTGACTCACACCCGTTATGTTCTCTCACCACACCTCCTTCCTCCTCTACAAACGACTGTGACTCACACCGGTAATGTTCTCTCACCACACCTCCTTCCTCCTCTACAAACGACAGTGACTCACACCCGGTACTGTTCTCTCACCACACCTCCTTCCTCCTCTACAAACGACAGTGACTCACACCCGGTACTGTTCTCTCACCACACCTCCTTCCTCCTCTACAAACGACAGTGACTCACACCCGGTAATGTTCTCTCACCACACCTCCTTCCTCCTCTACAAACGACAGTGACTCACACCCGGTAATGTTCTCTCACCACACCTCCTTCCTCCTCTACAAACGACAGTGACTCACACCCGGTAATGTTCTCTCACCACACCTCCTTCCTCCTCTACAAACGACAGTGACTCACACCCGGTAATGTTCTCTCACCACACCTCCTTCCTCCTCTACAAACGACAGTGACTCACACCCGGTAATGTTCTCTCACCACACCTCCTTCCTCCTCTACAAACGACAGTGACTCACACCCGGTACTGTTCTCTCACCACACCTCCTTCCTCCTCTACAAACGACAGTGACTCACACCCGGTACTGTTCTCTCACCACACCTCCTTCCTCCTCTACAAACGACAGTGACTCACACCGGTAATGTTCTCTCACCACACCTCCTTCCTCCTCTACAAACGACAGTGACTCACACCCGGTACTGTTCTCTCACCACACCTCCTTCCTCCTCTACAAACGACAGTGACTCACACCCGGTACTGTTCTCTCACCACACCTCCTTCCTCCTCTACAAACGACAGTGACTCACACCCGGTAATGTTCTCTCACCACACCTCCTTCCTCCTCTACAAACGACAGTGACTCACACCCGGTAATGTTCTCTCACCACACCTCCTTCCTCCTCTACAAACGACAGTGACTCACACCCGGTAATGTTCTCTCACCACACCTCCTTCCTCCTCTACAAACGACAGTGACTCACACCCGGTAATGTTCTCTCACCACACCTCCTTCCTCCTCTACAAACGACAGTGACTCACACCCGGTAATGTTCTCTCACCACACCTCCTTCCTCCTCTACAAACGACAGTGACTCACACCCGGTAATGTTCTCTCACCACACCTCCTTCCTCCTCTACAAACGACAGTGACTCACACCCGGTACTGTTCTCTCACCACACCTCCTTCCTCCTCTACAAACGACAGTGACTCACACCCGGTAATGTTCTCTCACCACACCTCCTTCCTCCTCTACAAACGACAGTGACTCACACCCGGTAATGTTCTCTCACCACACCTCCTTCCTCCTCTACAAACGACAGTGACTCACACCGGTTAATGTTCTCTCACCACACCTCCTTCCTCCTCTACAAACGACAGTGACTCACACCCGGTACTGTTCTCTCACCACACCTCCTTCCTCCTCTACAAACGACAGTGACTCACACCCGGTACTGTTCTCTCACCACACCTCCTTCCTCCTCTACAAACGACAGTGACTCACACCCGGTACTGTTCTCTCACCACACCTCCTTCCTCCTCTACAAACGACAGTGACTCACACCCGGTAATGTTCTCTCACCACACCTCCTTCCTCCTCTACAAACGACAGTGACTCACACCCGGTAATGTTCTCTCACCACACCTCCTTCCTCCTCTACAAACGACAGTGACTCACACCCGGTAATGTTCTCTCACCACACCTCCTTCCTCCTCTACAAACGACAGTGACTCACACCCGGTAATGTTCTCTCACCACACCTCCTTCCTCCTCTACAAACGACAGTGACTCACACCCGGTAATGTTCTCTCACCACACCTCCTTCCTCCTCTACAAACGACAGTGACTCACACCCGGTAATGTTCTCTCACCACACCTCCTTCCTCCTCTACAAACGACAGTGACTCACACCCGGTAATGTTCTCTCACCACACCTCGTTCTCTCTACAAACGACAGTGACTCACACCGGGTATGTTTCTCTCACCACACCTCCTTCCTCCTCTACAAACGACAGTGACTCACACCCGGTAATGTTCTCTCACCACACCTCCTTCCTCCTCTACAAACGACAGTGACTCACACCCGGTACTGTTCTCTCACCACACCTCCTTCCTCCTCTACAAACGACAGTGACTCACACCCGGTAATGTTCTCTCACCACACCTCCTTCCTCCTCTACAAACGACAGTGACTCACACCCGGTACTGTTCTCTCACCACACCTCCTTCCTCCTCTACAACGACAGTGACTCACACCCGGTAATGTTCTCTCACCACACCTCCTTCCTCCTCTACAAACGACAGTGACTCACACCCGGTACTGTTCTCTCACCACACCTCCTTCCTCCTCTACAAACGACAGTGACTCACACCCGGTAATGTTCTCTCACCACACCTCCTTCCTCCTCTACAAACGACAGTGACTCACACCCGGTACTGTTCTCTCACCACACCTCCTTCCTCCTCTACAAACGACAGTGACTCACACCCGGTACTGTTCTCTCACCACACCTCCTTCCTCCTCTACAAACGACAGTGACTCACACCCGGTAATGTTCTCTCACCACACCTCCTTCCTCCTCTACAAACGACAGTGACTCACACCCGGTAATGTTCTCTCACCACACCTCCTTCCTCCTCTACAAACGACAGTGACTCACACCCGGTAATGTTCTCTCACCACACCTCCTTCCTCCTCTACAAACGACAGTGACTCACACCCGGTAATGTTCTCTCACCACACCTCCTTCCTCCTCTACAAACGACAGTGACTCAACACCCGGTACTGTTCTCTCACCACACCTCCTTCCTCCTCTACAAACGACAGTGACTCACACCCGGTAATGTTCTCTCACCACACCTCCTTCCTCCTCTACAAACGACAGTGACTCACACCCGGTAATGTTCTCTCACCACACCTCCTTCCTCCTCTACAAACGACAGTGACTCACACCGGTAATGTTCTCTCACCACACCTCCTTCCTCCTCTACAAACGACAGTGACTCACACCCGGTACTGTTCTCTCACCACACCTCCTTCCTCCTCTACAAACGACAGTGACTCACACCCGGTAATGTTCTCTCACCACACCTCCTTCCTCCTCTACAAACGACAGTGACTCACACCGGTTATTGTTCTCTCACCACACCTCCTTCCTCCTCTACAAACGACAGTGACTCACACCCGGTAATGTTCTCTCACCACACCTCCTTCCTCCTCTACAAACGACAGTGACTCACACCCGGTAATGTTCTCTCACCACACCTCCTTCCTCCTCTACAAACGACAGTGACTCACACCCGGTAATGTTCTCTCACCACACCTCCTTCCTCCTCTACAAACGACAGTGACTCACACCCGGTAATGTTCTCTCACCACACCTCCTTCCTCCTCTACAAACGACAGTGACTCACACCCGGTACTGTTCTCTCACCACACCTCCTTCCTCCTCTACAAACGACAGTGACTCACACCCGGTAATGTTCTCTCACCACACCTCTTACCTCCTCTACAAACGACAGTGACTCACACCCGGTAATGTTCTCTCACCACACCTCCTTCCTCCTCTACAAACGACAGTGACTCACACCTGGTAATGTTCTCTCACCACACCTCCTTCCTCCTCTACAAACGACAGTGACTCACACCCGGTACTGTTCTCTCACCACACCTCCTTCCTCCTCTACAAACGACAGTGACTCACACCCGGTACTGTTCTCTCACCACACCTCCTTCCTCCTCTACAAACGACAGTGACTCACACCCGGTAATGTTCTCTCACCACACCTCCTTCCTCCTCTACAAACGACAGTGACTCACACCCGGTAATGTTCTCTCACCACACCTCCTTCCTCCTCTACAAACGACAGTGACTCACACCCGGTAATGTTCTCTCACCACACCTCCTTCCTCCTCTACAAACGACAGTGACTCACACCCGGTAATGTTCTCTCACCACACCTCCTTCCTCCTCTACAAACGACAGTGACTCACACCCGGTACTGTTCTCTCACCACACCTCCTTCCTCCTCTACAAACGACAGTGACTCACACCCGGTAATGTTCTCTCACCACACCTCCTTCCTCCTCTACAAACGACAGTGACTCACACCCGTAATGTTCTCTCACCACAACTCCTTCCTCCTCTAAAAACGACAGTGACTCACACCCGGTAATGTTCTCTCACCACACCTCTTCCTCCTCTACAAACGACAGTGACTCACACCCGGTAATGTTCTCTCACCACACCTCCTTCCTCCTCTACAAACGACAGTGACTCACACCTGGTAATGTTCTCTCACCACACCTCCTTCCTCCTCTACAAACGACAGTGACTCACACCCGGTACTGTTCTCTCACCACAACCTCCTTCCTCCTCTACAAACGACAGTGACTCACACCCGGTACTGTTCTCTCACCACACCTCCTTCCTCCTCTACAAACGACAGTGACTCACACCCGGTACTGTTTCTCTCACCACACCTCCCTTCCTCCTCTACAAACGACAGTGACTCACACCCGGTAATGTTCTCTCACCACACCTCCTTCCTCCTCTACAAACGACAGTGACTCACACCCGATAATGTTCTCTCACCACACCTCCTTCCTCCTCTACAAACGACAGTGACTCACACCCGGTAATGTTCTCTCACCACACCTCCTTCCTCCTCTACAAACGACAGTGACTCACACCCGGTAATGTTCTCTCACCACACCTCCTTCCTCCTCTACAAACGACAGTGACTCACACCCGGTAATGTTCTCTCACCACACCTCCTTCCTCCTCTACAAACGACAGTGACTCACACCCGGTAATGTTCTCTCACCACACCTCCTTCCTCCTCTACAAACGACAGTGACTCACACCCGGTAATGTTCTCTCACCACACCTCCTTCCTCCTCTACAAACGACAGTGACTCACACCCGGTACTGTTCTCTCACCACACCTCCTTCCTCCTCTACAAACGACAGTGACTCACACCCGGTAATGTTCTCTCACCACACCTCCTTCCTCCTCTACAAACGACAGTGACCTCACACCCGTTACTGTTCTCTCACCACACCTCCTTCCTCCTCTACAAACGACAGTGACTCACACCTGGTAATGTTCTCTCACCACACCTCCTTCCTCCTCTACAAACGACAGTGACTCACACCCGGTACTGTTCTCTCACCACCACCTCCTTCCTCCTCTACAAACGACAGTGACTCACACCCGGTACTGTTCTCTCACCACACCTCCTTCCTCCTCTACAAACGACAGTGACTCACACCCGGTAATGTTCTCTCACCACACCTCCTTCCTCCTCTACAAACGACAGTGACTCACACCCGGTACTGTTCTCTCACCACACCTCCTTCCTCCTCTACAAACGACAGTGACTCACACCGGTAATGTTCTCTCACCACACCTCCTTCCTCCTCTACAAACGACAGTGACTCACACCCGGTACTGTTCTCTCACCACACCTCCTTCCTCCTCTACAAACGACAGTGACTCACACCGGTACTGTTCTCTCACCACACCTCCTTCCTCCTCTACAAACGACAGTGACTCACACCCGGTAATGTTCTCTCACCACACCTCCTTCCTCCTCTACAAACGACAGTGACTCACACCCGGTAATGTTCTCTCACCACACCTCCTTCCTCCTCTACAAACGACAGTGATCACACCCGGTAATGTTCTCTAACACACACCTCCTTCCTCCTCTACAAACGACAGTGACTCACACCCGGTAATGTTCTCTCACCACACCTCCTTCCTCCCCTACAAACGACAGTGACTCACACCCGGTACTGTTCTCTCACCACACCTCCTTCCTCCTCTACAAACGACAGTGACTCACACCCGGTAATGTTCTCTCACCACACCTCCTTCCTCCTCTACAAACGACAGTGACTCACACCCGGTACTGTTCTCTCACCACACCTCCTTCCTCCTCTACAAACGACAGTGACTCACACCCGGTAATGTTCTCTCACCACACCTCCTTCCTCCTCTACAAACGACAGTGACTCACACCCGGTACTGTTCTCTCACCACACCTCCTTCCTCCTCTACAAACGACAGTGACTCACACCCGGTACTGTTCTCTCACCACACCTCCTTCCTCCTCTACAAACGACAGTGACTCACACCCGGTACTGTTCTCTCACCACACCTCCTTCCTCCTCTACAAACGACAGTGACTCACACCCGGTAATGTTCTCTCACCACACCTCCTTCCTCCTCTACAAACGACAGTGACTCACACCCGGTAATGTTCTCTCACCACACCTCCTTCCTCCTCTACAAACGACAGTGACTCACACCCGGTAATGTTCTCTCACCACACCTCCTTCCTCCTCTACAAACGACAGTGACTCACACCTGGTAATGTTCTCTCACCACACCTCCTTCCTCCTCTACAAACGACAGTGACTCACACCCGGTACTGTTCTCTCACCACACCTCCTTCCTCCTCTACAAACGACAGTGACTCACACCCGGTACTGTTCTCTCACCACACCTCCTTCCTCCTCTACAACGACAGTGACTCACACCTGGTATGTTCTCTCACCACACCTCCTTCCTCCTCTACAAACGACAGTGACTCACACCCGGTACTGTTCTCTCACCACACCTCCTTCCTCCTCTACAAACGACAATGACTCACACCCGGTACTGTTCTCTCACCACACCTCCTTCCTCCTCTACAAACGACAGTGACTCACACCCGGTAATGTTCTCTCACCACACCTCCTTCCTCCTCTACAAACGACAGTGACTCACACCGGGTAATGTTCTCTCACCAACCCTCCTTCCTCCTCTACAAACGACAGTGACTCACACCCGGTAATGTTCTCTCACCACACCTCCTTCCTCCTCTACAAACGACAGTGACTCACACCCGGTAATGTTCTCTCACCACACCTCCTTCCTCCCCTACAAACGACAGTGACTCACACCCGGTACTGTTCTCTCACCACACCTCCTTCCTCCTCTACAAACGACAGTGACTCACACCCGGTAATGTTCTCTCACCACACCTCCTTCCTCCTCTACAAACGACAGTGACTCACACCCGGTACTGTTCTCTCACCACACCTCCTTCCTCCTCTACAAACGACAGTGACTCACACCCGGTAATGTTCTCTCACCACACCTCCTTCCTCCTCTACAAACGACAGTGACTCACACCCGGTAATGTTCTCTCACCACACCTCCTTCCTCCTCTACAAACGACAGTGACTCACACCTGGTAATGTTCTCTCACCACACCTCCTTCCTCCTCTACAAACGACAGTGACTCACACCCGGTACTGTTCTCTCACCACACCTCCTTCCTCCTCTACAAACGACAGTGACTCACACCCGGTACTGTTCTCTCACCACACCTCCTTCCTCCTCTACAAACGACAGTGACTCACACCCGGTACTGTTCTCTCACCACACCTCCTTCCTCCTCTACAAACGACAGTGACTCACACCCGGTAATGTTCTCTCACCACACCTCCTTCCTCCTCTACAAACGACAGTGACTCACACCCGATATGTTCTCTCACCACACCTCCTTCCTCCTCTACAAACGACAGTGACTCACACCCGGTAATGTTCTCTCACCACACCTCCTTCCTCCTCTACAAACGACAGTGACTCACACCCGGTAATGTTCTCTCACCACACCTCCTTCCTCCTCTACAAACGACAGTGACTCACACCCGGTAATGTTCTCTCACCACACCTCCTTCCTCCTCTACAAA
>CAUDMG010003163.1:0-10944 GCA_958450375.1 Homarus gammarus | reverse complement strand
TAAATAAATATATCTTATCCTCTTCTGAAAGGTAAAATGACACCAAGAAAATACCAAATGCAGTAGGTGATCATAAACACGTGTATTTTAAAGTGTGGGGAGGAGCCATGGGTAGAGAGAATGGCTATTATGAGGATGATGATGATAAGAACATAAGAACATAAGAATGGAGGAAACTGCAGCGGGCCTATTGGCCCATACTGGGCAGTCCCGTTTACACCCAACCCCTATTGCTCATATGAGCATCCAACCTATGTTTGAAGCAATTCAGCGTATTCGAGTTAATGATGATATTTGGTAACTTGTTCCATTCATCCACTACTCTGTTTCCAAACCAGTGTTTACCTATTTCACGCCTAAATCTAAATTTGTCCAATTTAAAACCATTGTTACGAGTTCGCTCCTGGTTGGATAATTTGAGTACCTTTGTAATGTCCCCTTTGTTTAGCAATGCCTTCCATTTATACACCTCTATCAGGTCGCCCCTCGCTCTACGTCTCTCAAGGGAGTGCAAATTAAGATGCTTTAACCTGTCTCTATACTCAAGGTTCCTGATACCCGGGATTAGTCTTGTCATTCTCCTCTGAATTCTTTCCAAGGATTCTATATCCATTCTGTAATACGGTGACCAGAACTGGACTGCGTAATCCAGGTGTGGTCTCACAAGAGCAAGATACAGTTTTAGGATGACCTCGCTAGTCTTGTAACTAACACTCCTTTGTATGAACCCAAGTACTTTATTAGCCTTGTTTCGAGCAAAAACACATTGTTTACTTGGCTTAAGGTTCCTACTTATCATTACTCCTAAATCTCTCTCGCAGTCGGATTTCTCTATGGCATCGTTGTTCATCTGGTATCTGGTTTCCCTGTTTACATTTCCTATACTGAGTACTTTACATTTGTCAATGTTGAATTTCATCTGCCATTTTTCAGACCATTCGAAAAATTTGTTTAGATCCTCCTGTAGTTTTGCCGAGTCCTCGTCAGATTTGATAACACGTCCTATTTTAGTATCATCAGCAAATTTACTTATGTTGCTGTCTATGCCGATATCTATGTCGTTTATGTATATAATAAACAATAATGGTCCAAGTACTGAGCCTTGGGGAACTCCACTTGTGACGTTGCTCCAATGGGACTTAGTGCCGTTAATGCTCACTCGCTGTTTCCTGTCCTGTAACCACGCCCTAATCCATTTAAGGATGTCACCTTTGATGCCATGAGCTTCTACCTTTCTAATTAGTCTTTCGTGGGGTACTCTGTCGAAGGCTTTGCTAAAGTCGAGATATACCACATCATAATTGTGCCCCTCGTCCACTGATTCGAAAACTGATGAAAAGAATGTTAATAGATTAGTTAGGCAAGAACGTCCGCTTGTGAAGCCATGCTGGGAATCATTGATCAATCTGTGCTTCTCCAGGTGATTTCGAATAGAGTTTGAAATGATTGCTTCCAGTAATTTGCCTACTATTGATGTTAGACTGATTGGGCGGTAGTTAGAGGATAGTGATCTATCCCCCTTCTTGAAGATCGGTATTACATTCGCTATCCTCCAGGATTCTGGTACTACACCTGTTTTTAAGGACATGTTAAACAACTTTGCTAAGGGCATACTAAGCTCTTCCTTACATTCCTTTAATACTCTGGCAAATATCTCATCGGGACCAGGTGACTTATTAGGCTTTAGTTTGTCTATTTGCTTACTAACATCGTTACTAGTCACTACTATCTCACTTAATTTGTTTTCTTCACTATCTCTGAATAGAGTCGGTGCCTCGGGTATCATGTTTAAATTTTCGCTGGTGAAAACTGTTGAAAAATATTTATTCAAATTATTGCTCATTTCTCCGTCGTTATCAGTGAGCTCGCCGGAGTCTGACCGTATTGGTCCAATCTTTTCTCGTGTTTTAGTTTGGTACATTTGGTAGAATCCTTTGGGGTTTGTCTTTGCCTCCCTTGCTATCCTTACCTCATTATTCCTCTTTGCTTTCCTTATCTCGGTTTTAACCCTACTCGCCAATACCCTATAATAGTCCCGGAGGTGAATTTCGCCACGATTTATCCTTCTACCTATAGCCTTCCTTTGGCCAATGATGTTCTTTAAATAACTATTTATCCATTTAGGGTCATTGTTGTTTGATCTGAGTTTTTTGTATGGTATGTTCTGCCTTTGTGCATTAAGTAACTCACTATTTAAATTGTCGTGGAACTCGGCAATCTCAGATCTCGTTATCAGGTCGGTGTCATCTGTCAGGTTCACGGCCAAGCGCGACACCCCCTCTCTCAGCTGCCTCTTTAAACTGTCAAAGTTTGCACTTCTGAAATCTGGTACTTTAGTGGAATTTTCCTTACGTCTGCCCTGAAAATCTAACTGGAATCGAATTTCTTTGTGATCGCTGTTTGCAAGTTCGTTCCCTACCTCGACATTGCTAATGAGGTTTTCTCTGTTTGACAAAACTAAATCCAATATATTATTACCCCGTGTGGGTTCGGTTATATGTTGACTTAGGAAACAGTCCTGGATCGTCTCGAGAAAATCCTCTGATTCTGAGTTTCCCGTAAGGTCGGTCCAATCTATTTGGCCAAGGTTAAAGTCGCCTACTATACAGACTTTGTTGTGTATGGAAGCCCTGCGCATTTCATCCCAGATAAGTCGCTCATTGACTCTGTCAAGATTGGGGGGTCTATATATTACTCCTGTGATTAATTTTTCCCGACCGTCGCTTAATTCTATCCAAATTGTTTCTGTATTCCTCTCAGTTTTTATTTCCTTATTTATTTCACACTTCAGGTTATCCCTAACATAGATTGCTACTCCGCCTCCTTTCCTGGTCTGCCTATCGGTATGGAACAGTTTGTAACCCGCAATTTGGTATTCGACTGGTAATTCACGTGTGTCTAGGTTGATCCATGTTTCAGTGAATGCAATTATATCGATTTCTTCGGTACATACCAAGGCCCTAATATCATCCATTTTGTTTCTCATACTTCTACTGTTCGCATAATATACATTTAAGTTAGTCGTGTTCTGAGTCCTTCCCTTACCGCGTTTAGTTTTAAACTCCCTGTCTAATTTAGTTATGTCATCATTCCTAACACTATTTCCCTGTAATCTTTCGCCTTGTTTACCCCCTCCCACTGCAGTCTCCTCCACCCCCGTGCCCCTATGTTCTCTTAGCAGTTTAAAGACTTCGATATCTTTTGAACTGCCCCCTCTAGAGCCCCAGCCAGGGTTGCTACTCCATCCCTAGACAGGTGCACCCCATCCCTAGCATAAAGGTCCCTTCTGCCATAGAAGTTGTCCCAGCTGTCAATGAATGGGACTGATATTGACTTGCAATATCTGTCAAGACGGTCGTTAACACCAACCGCCCTTGACAACCATTCACTGCCAACTCTCCTTCTAGGCAGGACACAGCATATAATAGGGATCCCTCCCTTAGTCCTAATACGATCTATGGCTGCCTTGAACTTATCAAGAAGCTCCTCGCTCCTACACCGGCCAATATCATTGCCTCCTGCACTGAGGCAGATAATGGGTTTGTTCCCATTACCAGACAAGATATTGTCCATCCTGTCAATTATATCCCCTACCCCAGCTCCTGGCAAACACACCCTCATCCTATTTTTGTTTTTACCACAAAAGGCCCTGTCCATGTACCTTACCTGTGAGTCACCAACAATTAAAGTTTTTATACCTTCCTTGTCATCCCTGTCCCTGACTGTACTAACGTCCAATTCCTCTATCAAGGGACTGAACGGGTTGGTACACTTAGCTGTTGTTGTCGTTGTTGTCGTATCCTTGGTGTGCTTCTTCACCAAAAGCTTCGTCTTCCCACTACTCACAATTTTCCACTCGCTTGATTTTTCGTCAGCCACTGGCTTTACTCGTCCAGCCTCTCCTTTTAACATCGCCATCTCTTCCCTTAATTTCAAGTTCTCCAACGTGGCCCTCTCAATTTCTAACTTGGCCTTCGCCAATTCTTCAGTGGACCACTCCAGTTTGGTCAACAAACTCTCATACCCAAGACCGCACCTTGCTCTGGCCATATCTGATAATTATCCCTCAGGAGCTAACCCTGCCGTGACCTTTCCCCTAGTGAGGTCAGAACACAACTGATGATGACGATGATGATGATGACGATGATGATGATGATGATGACGATGACGATGATGATGATGATGACGATGATGGTGACGATGATGGTGACGATGATGGTGACGATGATGATGATGATGACGATGGTGATGATGATGACGATGGTGATGATGATGATGATGATGATGATGACGATGGTGATGATGATGATGATGACGATGGTGATGATGATGACGATGATGATGATGATGATGACGATGGTGACGATGATGATGATGATGATGATGACGATGATGATGATGATGGTGACGATGATGATGATGATGATGATATAATGAGACAAATCTCACAAGAAGAGAATTACATATAAGTAGGAGAAGTATAGAGAGTAGGAATGTAAAGATAGGAAACTTGGTAGCGTGGCCTGTATGTTATTTGCTCAGCGTCAATACGCTTATCTTATCTCGTATGTCAATACACATACATCACTTATTAAAGGGACAACTTGTTAAACACCCTTTTGATACAACTATTTATTACTTCATTCAATGACATGAGCACATTAATATCACTATTATATCGGGGTACTAACACATTATGCTTGGCGTTACTTGACACTGACTCTCGGACACACCTGAATGAATACACTTCCCACAGTAGGTAACTCACCCTAGGACGTTCTGACAAGACTCACGTGTACCCTGACGTAGGCCCAGTGAGTGCTGGCTGGGCTGCCTCCTATGGGAGAATCTGCTTAGCTGGCGATGCCGTGGTCTGGTCGGGAGGTCTCCCTCCCGACCTGGGGAGGGGACGTGCGTGACTCTGCTTAGTGAACCGAGTGACGACCCGAACGGGAGAGAGGTGACAGCAACCAGAATGAGAATCAGTATGACCAGAATCAGGATGATAATGGTAATCGTCGTGGACGGGACTGTAGGGCCTTTATATGGGGTCGGCCCAGCCGGCTTCTGACCTCTAACAATTAACACTAAACTGGTTTGATCTGGATGGCTGTGTGCAGGTTTGGTCCTGGCCAGGTGTCTTGGCTAGGTGCGGCTGTAGGTCATCGGGCTCACGTCATTAGCGGGCGAGGTCAAGTCCCTTGGGTCGACCTGAGGTGTGTCAACCCGGAATGTGGTGGTACCACAAGGTCTGTAGTGTACTTGCTGTTACATGTGACATAATTCTGGGCTGTAAGGTTTGGTCTGACAATCAATCATTACAATGACGATGGTGATGATGATGATAATGATGATGACGATGATGATGATGATGATGATGATGACGATGACGATGACGATGGTGACGATGATGATGATGATGATGATGACGATGATGGTGACGATGGTGACGATGATGATGATGATGACGTTGATGATGATGATATATCTATTTTGAGGACAGTGCCAGAAACATAAGATCAATTAACAAAGCGAAATCACAACATGCAAGCTGGAGAAATGAGAATGTTAATAATTATTTATGGAGACACATTATTGTTTTGGTTGTGAAATAAATTAATTACTGAAGATTTGGATGGCATATTGAGATTAGATTATATTTTTGCAGATTAACTTGAGATGGTAACGGCACAACTAAACAATGGAAAATGCCCAGTACCCAATTTTTTTTTATCAAATTGGAAGCCACAAGGAAGGTGGTGACCAGGGGGAAATGAAAGAGACAGCTACAGTTTGTTTAGCCTGTAAAATAGTCTACCTGTTCTGAGTAGACACCATAATAAGACATATTATCCTACAGGTACTTGGGTCGAAAGGAAGTGAGAAAGGTGAGATGGAAGTGTAATATGACACTAAGAAATAGGTACAGAGTTAAGAAGGTAGTTGTGTATTGACAATATTGGGGTGAGGTTTTGCGTCAAGGTCGGCGGAGATGGTTAAGGCGTGTGGAAAGAATGGCGGACAGTTAGGTCGAGATGCATTTAATTTGAAAGTGGCAAGGAGGAGAGTTGAGGGTAGGCCAAGAATGTTCTCAGGGATAAGCATCTGACTAGAGAGACTGAACTCTAGCCTCTAAAAAAGCAAACTTAGCAGCCAGTCTATCTTTTTAGTGATGTATCTAATAAGAACGACGGAGAGTTTTGTACAGTTCTCTCACCTGCTGTCAGTTAGGACGGAGTCTACTGTCCCAGAGCCATCTGGCAATGGGATGAACTGGAAAATAGACATTTCAGAATCATTCCCTCATTTCTCATTATGTTACAGGATGTCAGTACATAATATATAAAGTACAGTTATTCATCATGACAACAGCAATAGGTTTTGTACTCTGAGGGTTCAAAGTGCAAAGGTCAGGGTGAAAGCTTGGTACCTTGCTGAAGCGCAACCTAATTGATTAATGATAAGTTCAATGCAGTAATAGTAAAGTGACTGTAAACCAGTTCATATTTGTATTTCGGCAGCACCACAATGTGAGGTCCATAAACACTGTGAACTCTAACATATCTGCACAATCCTTTGAGACAACCAAACCATTCTCAGCAATTCCTGGTCCTATCAGCCTCCCAGTCTTGGGAACTTTGTTACCATATAAAATAGGTAAGTGTTGTGCTTATCTTTTTATTTTAACATGAGGCTTTTTAAGCTGGGTAAAACATATAATTATTAAAATAATGGTGCTTGCTTCATTTGTGTTGGTAAATCCCAGATTTATTAGGTCTTTAACCAGTTAGTTGGCCAGAGGCAGCAGGTCTGGAGGCCAATTTCACTTGTGCTTATCTAAATCTTGGTACTGTTATAGGCACCAAGAGGGTACAGACGTATCATCAAGATGTGTGTTCCCTTTACCACAAATATGGACCAGTTGTGAGGGAAGTTTTTAGCTCCGGAACTGTAATTCATGTATTTGATCTGGCTGACATCCGCGCTGTTTATGAGAGTGATGGAAGAACTCCTCATGTACCACCACTACAGGAAACAACGAAGGCGTATCGTGAGCTGAAACACCTTTCTCCTGGACTAGGAAACATGTAAGAGTGATAGTCCTGACAACACAGGTTAATACTATAGAAAAAAAAATGATAGATTTATAAACACGATAGATTAAGAGAAATAGTTCACTTTGACCTATTTTTTTAATATTATGGAAGCAGTTAAACTTGTATATGTTTAGTGTATAAAAAAAAGTCAAACTAGCAAACTTGTTTATCGATTTAATAAAAATATAGTTTGCAGTTTAAAGAATACAATATGTGCTATATACAGTGTGTTATATTATCGTCATCACCACCATTTAACATTTCACGCTGCTGTGAGATATCCATGATTAGTTTTGCATAGCTTCTCCAATCTGTTTATCCTCTAAAATTTCATGTTCTTTTCTCTGAGTTATGTCTCACAATCTCTCCACCTCTCCTTGGTTCTTATCTCCCCCATTTTTTATATTGTTTATCTCTATACCCAAGTGGCACCCCCCTTTCTCTCCAGGTGCTACGAAGCCTTATTAAGTGCTAGATTCAATAGTCAGGAACCAGTATATTAATGGATAGATATATGGACAGTCTTTAGTTATGCATTAGATTATATCCATCCTTTAGTTATATCATAAATATTTAAATTGCTATTTTGTACTTTATAGAAATGGTGGAAAGTGGTACAAATTGCGCAACGCAGTACGACAGATGATGCTTCGTCCCCAAGAGGTTAGTCATTATTACCCTCTTCAGGATGATGTGGCCAAAAAAGCTGTAGAAAGACTGGCACTCGAGGCAGACGATCAAGGGTTCATTCCACAGCTACACTTCTTTATTACCAAGTGGATCATGGAATGTAAGTAGTTTGATTGTTTGGGTAGATGATTATTTTGATGTTTATTAATGTTTAATTAGCTTTTATACAGGCTGCTCTAATAGAAAAAAATATACATACAATTTCGATCAGTTCATGCAGGTAACATGAAATTTTTTAAGAAATCCGTCAGTTAACTTTCGAATCAATATTATTATCTACGGTGAAGTTAACAGCCACCCGTAAACAGTCAGTGGTTTTTGGAGTTTGTGTGTTCATGATAAGATAGGTTTCTTCATATCATTATTCCTTATTTTTTGTATGTCTTTAATTAAAATTGAATCTGTTATCTCGTGAATGTTTATCCACTGTCTTTTCCTGTAAACCAGCTGCAGGGATGTGCTGCTTTGAAAAATCGCTTGGGTGCTTAAGTGGAGGTGCTAAAGAAGACCTTGCACAAAAAATGGTGGAAGCAGACATTGAAATATTTAAGGTATAGCATTTTATTATTTTCTATTTCCCATTGTTATTCTCTTTTTTCGGTGTTATAGAGAAAACTTAGTTTTCTATTTATATATTTATCCTTATAACCTTCATCTCTTCCACAATGTGATACATGGCAGTTTCTTAATGTTTACTTTTACTTTATCTTCTTCGCCATTGATCAGTCTGCTAGCCACATGACAGGCGGCCACATCTTTGTTACGCACTGTTGACAAGTACTGGTCATTTTACTACCTCCAAAATGTCTCTGTACCTGTGCCGGTGTTGGTCAAGTCTGATCTTGAAACACCTCACTCTCCGGCGGATTGTTCGAAGAGTTCACAACTCTCACTCCAAAAAAGTTTGCCCTGACAATTTTCTGAACTTGTGACTTCTCCAACCATTAGCTCTAGGGGGGGGGGGGGGGGGGCGGGCATCTGCCAATTTCAGGTATTAACACTCGACTGCATAATGGCCTCTGAGATGTTTAGAGATTTCTATTAAGTCACCCCTTGCTTGCCTATAATATAAGCTAGGCAACTGCAAGCATTTTAATCTCTTTTGGGGTGCTTTAGTGCAGTCACCAGTCTGGTAGCCCTCTCTTGGACATTTTCAATCAGCTGACAGTGCATGGCATATATCGAAGACTGGGCAGTGTGACAGTATTCCAAAAGGGAAAGCACCTTACGCTTGGTGAACGTTATGAGGGATGGACCATCTAGGTATGTGAACACCCTTATAAGGCCTACTAGCTTAATTGCTTGATTTACCTCCTTTTCACAATGGTCCGAGAAATTCAGCTCATTGACAACATACACACCCAGGTCTTTTTCACATTTGGTCTCTTAATGCTGTTTCTTTATCTTGTTGGGACAGTCTGTATGCCTCCTTACTGCAACAGCACACTGTATACCAAGCCTTCAGTACACAAGGATGGAGCATGGCTGTGGTACTGCACTCTACCACATTCCACCGCCACGCTTCCCCACTTCGGTACATCGTGACTAAAATTAAGACCAGCACATAATCTCCTCCCACTCATCTACTGTAATTGTTCAATATTTTTATTTTTAGATCTCGGTTACACTTTTTAGGGCCCAGGAAATTCCACTGTTCACATGTTGGCTATAAGGAGTTTCTCAGTTCTAACAAAGTTAAAAACAATTTTATGACCACTCATCCATTTCTGGATTCAGTCCCAGACATTCATGTACTGTACACACACCAACAAGAGTCCTGTCACTTCACTTGCCTCTTCATGAACCCAGAGATTAAGAGACCTCAAAGGTCTCTGAATCTCTTGTTGGTGTGTGTACACTGTACAGTCACCTCCACTTACACCTGGAACAGTAGCTAGTGCGTTTTGTGAGAAGTGGCAACTCTGTGTTTGTTTATATCATAGTAAAACTCCCGGAATGGCCTTAAGGTATACCTCACAATAGTAGCCAGATTAGATAAGCATTCCACGGAGTTGTCATATCTCACAAAATGCCCCAGCCTCTGTACCCGGTGTAAACGCAGGCAACTGTACATAAGCTGTGATGGGATTGCAGGATAAGTCCTTTTTTTTATAGGTATGTATATTTTGCAGGGTGGTCGTGCTGCAGTTTTGTCCTATTTTTTTAAATTAACTTTATTGTATGACTACTAAAATAAACTATATACATTTCAGCTTTCAGCAGAGCTTAGGTTTTCGCTGCAGCTGTATCGCTACTACAAAACTCCAAAGTACAGCAGACTACTTGAATATAGCGATTTCTTTTATGGGTAAGATAGAAGTTATCTACTGTAGATAAACACTGTAATTCACAATTTTGTTATGTTGTTTTAATTTGCTTTAAAAAATCTCTGTAACCAGAGATTATTATATGTGACATAAATTACATATGAAGATGATATCTGATATATAAAACTCCTTCAGTTATACTATATTGTGGATTGGTCTAAAGTTCAGCTCTCCTGGGAATGTCTATTTTCCGTAATCTGGCAAATTCTGCAATCTAAAAACTGCTCGACCCCAAGGGTGTAGGATTACTGATGTTGCCTTGCATTTATTTCCTTTTGGAGGGTACGGTAGATGCAAAGAGAAACTATCAGTAGTTGAACGACAATAATTATAGAGTTGTAGAATGTTCCCGTGATTGATCACAGAAAAAGCAACACATACTTTTTGGATTTACATTTTGTTTCTTCATTTAGGAACATATCCTTTCCAAAAATAGATATCATCCTTAATAGCGAGTTGATTAAACCATTGGCTCTTCCCCCCCCCCCCCCTACATTTCCGAGTTATTTGTGAATTTTTTAGTACGGTGTAGCAACATAGTCAGTCATGGTTTCCTCATATTTAACAAAAAATAACCAATTGCTCCTGTGATCTGCTAATTCAATTTCAATTTCAATTGTTTATTCCTTGATAGAGGAAGCGGGATCTTAGTGCTGTCACTAGGTACCCCTGTACAATAACACCAGAAGCATCTGGCAAGTGTGACAAGTATATACAGTATAAATATTATAAAGGGGCTTACTAAAGCCTAAGGAAGGAAGGATATTCCTTTAACACAAAATCAATATTATTTACAAAATATCTGGCCAGTATGGGGAGGATCATCGTGT
>CAUDMG010003162.1:592500-717455 GCA_958450375.1 Homarus gammarus | reverse complement strand
TTAAGGTGTAGAAGCTGTCGCCAACACAACAACCACACCCTGAGTTACGAGCTGCATGACCCAGTGTTTAAGGTGTAGAAGCTGTCGCTCAACCAACAACCACACCCTGAGTTACGAGCTGCATGACCCAGTGTTTAAGGTGTAGAAGCTGTCGCTAACACAACAACCACACCGAGTTAACGAGCTGCATGACCCAGTGTTTAAGGTGTAGAAGCTGTCGCCAACACAACAACCACACCCTGAGTTAACGACTGACTTGCATGACCCAGTGTTTAAGGTGTTAGAAGCGTTCGATAACGCCAAACACATACGACGACACCCATGTATGTTGAGCTAGAAGCTGCAAGCCAACCACCAGTGAGTGCATGTATAGTGTGGTTGTAGAAGCTGTCGCCAACACAACAACCACACCCTGAGTTAACGAGCTGCATGACCCAGTGTTTAAGGAGTAGAAGCTGTCGCCAACACAACAACCACACCCTGAGTTAACGAGCTGCATGACCCAGTGTTTAAGGTGTAGAAGCTGTCGCCAACACAACAACCACACCCTGAGTTAACGAGCTGCATGACCCAGTGTTTAAGGAGTAGAAGCTGTCGCCAACACAACAACCACACCCTGAGTTAACGAGCTGCATGACCCAGTGTTTAAGGTGTAGAAGCTGTCGCCAACACAACAACCACACCCTGAGTTAACGAGCTGCATGACGCAGTGTTTAAGGTGTAGAAGCTGTCGCCAACACAACAACCACACCCTGAGTTAACGAGCTGCATGACCCAGTGTTTAAGGAGTAGAAGCTGTCGCCAACACAACAACCACACCCTGAGTTAACGAGCTGCATGACGCAGTGTTTAAGGTGTAGAAGCTGTCGCCAACACAACAACCACACCCTGAGTTAACGAGCTGCATGACCCAGTGTTTAAGGAGTAGAAGCTGTCGCCAACACAACAACCACACCCTGAGTTAACGAGCTGCATGACCCAGTGTTTAAGGAGTAGAAGCTGTCGCCAACACAACAACCACACCCCGAGTTAACGAGCTTCATGACCCAGTGTCAAGGAATAGTCCGAGAAGACCGGACAACTCGCCAACTGCACTGGCTAACCATTACCCCGGAACACGATTAACATCCAGGTTCCCAATTACTGCTGGGTAGACACACACACACTCAGTTACTAAACCAAAAATTATCAATAACCTCCTATCCTCTCCCCTCCCCCTCTCCTCCCTCCCCTCCCCTCCCCTCCCCCTGTTTCTCCCTCACTCCCCCGCAACACAAAGACAACTATGAAGGCATGGCGTATAATTTAGACTGAGACTCTTATCACCAGCGACTGCCCCTTTACTCCCCCTCCTCCTCCCCCCTTCCCCCTCCTCCTCTCCCCTTCCCCCTCCTCCACCCCCCCCCCCCCTAGAATCAACCATCTTAGGGCATGGTTACATACCTCGGGCACCCGGAATGGCCTTCTCGTCGGGTATGTCGGAAGTAATTGAACACAAGAGATAAGTTAGAGGTTCTGTTTATGTATTCTCAAACATTACGGCCGTGCTGGACCGTAAGGGAACGGTGGGGTGTGTGAATGGTGGGGTGTGTGAATGGTAGGGGGTGTGTGAACGGTGGGGTGTGTGAATGGTGGGGGGGGTGTGAACGTTGGGTGTGTGAATGGTGGGGGGTGTGAACGGTGGGGTGTGTGAACGGTGGGGTATGTGAACGAGGGGTGTGTGAACGGTGGGGTGTGTGAAGGTGGGGTATGTGAACGAGGGGTGAGTGAACGGTGGGGTGTGTGAACGCCGGGTGTGTGAACAGTAGGTGTGTGGACAGTGGGTGTGTGGACGGTGGGGTATGTGAACGCTGGGTGTGCGAACAGTGGGTGTGTGGACAGTGGGTGAGTGAACGGTGGGGTGTGTGAACAGTGGGTGTGTGGACAGTGGGAGTGTGATCGATGGGGTGTGTGAACGCCAGGTGTGTGGACAGTGGGTGTGTGAACGCCGGGTGTATGAACAGTGGGTGTGTGAACAGTGGGTGTGTGAACGGTGGGGTGTGTGAACGCCTGGTGTGTGAACAGTGGATGTGTGGACAGTGGGTGTGTGAACGATGGGGTGTGTGAACGCTGGGTGTGTGAACAGTGGGTGTGTGGACAGTGGGTGTGTGAACGGTGGGGTGTGTGAACAGTGGGTGTGTGAACGGTGGGGTTGCGTGAACAGTGGGTGTGTGGACAGTGGGTGTGTGAACGCCGGGTGTGTGAACAGTGGGTGTGTGAACGGTGGGGTGTGTGAACGCCGGGTGTGTGGACAGTGGGTGTGTGAACGCCGGGTGTGTGAACAGTGGGTGTGTGAACGGTGGGGTGTGTGAACGCCGGGTGTGTGGACAGTGGGTGTGTGAACGCCGGGTGTGTGAACGGTGGGGTGTGTGAACGCCGGGTGGGTGTTCCGTGAGATTAGGATGTGAACACCCGACTTGTGAACACGAGGGTAGGAAGTGAACATCGAGTATTGGAGGTTCAGTTTGTGAGCTTGTAGAAGGTTCAGGAGTTCAATACGTGAGGGGAAGAAGGCTGATTAATGGGCCCTGTCCTATTGGGCCCTGTCCTAATGGGCCCTGTCCTAATGGGCCTCTTAACTAAAGGGCCCTTCTTTTTATTGTGAGGTTAGAGGTTTCTTTGGTTGAGACTTTGGGTCTATAAGGATAGGGCCCATTGAACCTGCAGTAGATTTTCCTCCTCATCATCATCACCATCACCATCATCATCACCATCATCATCATCACCATCATCGTCACCATCATCGTCATCATCATCACCATCATCGTCATCATCATCATCATCATCATGTTAAGAAAGCTACCACTACTACCACAACTACAACCATCTCCCCGATAACTACTATCTTCCTACTACCACACTTCTCCACCCACCTACACCTCACCTACAGCTCCTCCCTCCCCACACTCCCCCTACACCCCCACCTACCTTCCACCCCCACCCACCCCCACACTCACCTACACCCCCACCTCCCCCACACTCCCCCACAC
Organism: Homarus gammarus; assembly: GCA_958450375.1. NCBI lineage: Eukaryota > Metazoa > Arthropoda > Malacostraca > Decapoda > Nephropidae > Homarus > Homarus gammarus. Next base: position 714,426 of record CAUDMG010003162.1, on the reverse strand, counting down.
TCCCCCACCTACCTCCCTCCCCCACCCACCTTCCACCCCCACCCTACACCCCCACCTACCTCCCTCCCCCACACACCCGCTGAGATTCACCTTACCACTAATATTTTACACGTTTATGTTGACATAGTTTGAGAGAGAGAGAGAGAGAGAGAGAGAGAGAGAGAGGCATGAAGAAATAGAGAGGAAAATATAAATACTCTCTCTCTCTCTCTCTCTCTCTCTCTCTCTCTCTCTCTCTCTCTCTCTCGTAAACATCCATCGTGTATCTAGACCATATCTTTCCCCCTCAACTTAACCTCTCTACCTCTTCCCCCAACCCTTCCCCAGCCTCCTCCCCCCCAACCCCCTCCCCCTCCCCAGCCTCCTCCCCTCCCTCCCCAACCCCCTCCCCCTCCCCATCCCCCTCCCCCCTCCCTCAGTCAGCGTTTAAATAAATTAATACACATTCCTGAAGGAGACTGTGTGTGTGTGTGTGGTGACCTGAGGAGGGGGGAGGGGGGAGAGGAGAAGGAGGAGGAGGAAGAACAAGAGGAGAAGGAGGAATAGGAGGAGGTGGAACAGAAGATAGAAAAGGCAGAAAGGAGGGAGGAGAAGGAAGAGGAGGAGTAGTAAGTGAAGATAGGAAAGACAGAAGGAAGGAAGGAAGAGAAGGAAGGAATTGAGTGGTATAGCGGGTGGAGAGAGACAGAGACAGACAGACAGACAGAAACAGAGACAGACAGACAGACAAACAGATAGACAGTTGTAGAAAAGTAACAGACAGAAGAGAGAGAGAGAGAGAGAGAGAGAGAGAGAGAGAGAGAGAGTGTACCTTGCTGCACTCCTAATCAGCCCCCAAACCTAACCTAAACACACACACACACACACACACACACACACACACACTTCCGGCCGCCTACAGACTTAATTGGTGTAATTGCTCTATCCTTCGTTGTAATTGGCAGGTTATATTTCCTCTCTCACAACCTCAATAGGATAAAATTCGGTTATTGAAATAGGGAGTTTACCTTTGACTCTGTAATAGGTACGGAAATAGGTCATTGAAATTGGTGTTATGGGAATAGGGACGAGTGTTTCTATTAATATGTGCCTGTTAAAATTGGTTGTTGGAATGATGGTTGTAGTTGTGGTTGTAGTAGTAGTAGTAGTAGTTGATGTTGTTGTTGTTATAGTAGTAGTTACAATGACAGTAGTAGTAGGATAGGACTTCCGAAAGGGGTTGGGGGGGGAGGGGGCAAGGGTGTAGGAGGGAGGTGGGAGACGTACCCAATGTTTTCTCCGTATGTTTGTTTATCGTGTTTGTGTGGGCCATATCTCATAGTGTTTGTGTGGGCCATATCTCATAGTGTTTGTGTGGGCCATATCTCACAGTGTTTGTGTGGGCCATATCTCACAGTGTTTGTGTGGGCCATATCTCATAGTGTTTGTGTGGGCCATATCTCACAGTGTTTGTGTGGGCCATATCTCATAGTGTTTGTGTGGGCCATATCTCATAGTGTTTGTGTGGGCCATATCTCATAGTGTTTGTGTGGGCCATATCTCACAGTGTTTGTGTGGGCCATATCTCACAGTGTTTGTGTGGGCCATATCTCATGGTGTTTGTGTGGGCCATATCTCATAGTGTTTGTGTGGGCCATATCTCACAGTGTTTGTGTGGGCCATATCTCATGGTGTTTGTGTGGGCCATATCTCATAGTGTTTGTGTGGGCCATATCTCACAGTGTTTGTGTGGGCCATATCTCATAGTGTTTGGGCCACTCACCTGAGATTATGGCACGCTGGTCACTAGGGGCGGTGTACGTTGATTCTACCACTTCCACCACCACACACTACCACACACACCACACACACCACCACACACCACCACACCACACACACCACCACACACACCACCACCACACACTACCACACACCACCACACACACCACCACACACACCACTACCACACACCACCACACACCACCACACACACCACCACACACCACCACACACACCACCACACACTACCACACACACCACACACACCACCACACACCATCACACACCATCACACACCACCACACCATCACATAACACACACCATCACACACACCACCACACACCACACACACCACACACCATCACACACTACCACCATCACACACCACCACACCATCACATAACACACACCATCACACACCACCACACACTACCACACACCATCACACACTACCACACACCACACGCACCACCACGCACCACCACACACCACCACACACCACCACACACCATCACACACTACCACCACGCACCACCACACCCCACCATGCACCATCACACACCACCACACACCACCACACACCATCACACACTACCACCACACACCACCACACACCACCACACACCACCATTACCACCATACAGATTGCTACCATAAATCACTTGCTTGTGTGGTAGTGATGGTGGTGGTGGCTGGTCTTATCGTGTAGGGGGTGATAGGGGAGGGGGGGTTAGGGTTCAGGAAGTGGGGGGAGGGGGAGGGGGAAGGAGATACATTCGACCACGCCCTCTTTTGGCCCCTCCCCCCTTCCCTCTTTCCTTCTCTCCCTTCTCCCCTTCCACTGTCTCTCCCTTCCCTCTCTTTTTCCCATCCACCTTCCCTCCCTTCCTCCCTCCTCCCCTTCTCTCCCTCCCCTCCTCCCCTTCTCTCCTCTCCCTCCCTCCATCTCTCCCTCACTTCTGCAGGAATAGAGGAAGAGGGGAGCTATCTTCCTCCCCATTGACGTGGTGGGGTGATAGATGGAGGGGGGAGAGGGGGAGATAGTGTTCCCCTCCGCGATAATATTTCTATGGGAGGAAGAGAAAGGAGAGGAGGAGGAGGAGGAGGAGTAAGAAGAAGAGGAGAAAGGAGAAGAGGAGTAGAGAAGAAGAGGAAGAGGGGGATTAGAAAGAGGCAGGGAGAGTGAATGTATGTATGTATGTATGTATGTATGTATGTATGTATGTATGTATGTCATCCCCCTCTAACACCCCTCTCCCCAACACCCCCACACCCTCCTCCCCATACCACCCCACCCCCTCCTCCCCTTACCCCCATAGGTACACCCACACCGTAACACCTAATTAGGAGGACTATTAAATATCATTATCTTGGCCAGTGTTCCTTAATCACCTCAACGCTTTATTCATTATGGAAATTACTGTTGAAAGGCTTAACGTAATTACCCTTTAGGTGTAAATTCTTTGTGTTTTTGTAATTTATTTTTTATTTGTATTTATTTGTATTTATTTATTTTTTATTTTTTTTTTATTTGTATTTATTTATTTTTTATTCGTAAGATGTGATGTTGTTGGTTTGTTGTTTTTGTTGTTGTTTTTGCTTGTTTTTTGTTGTTTTTGTTTGTTATTTTTGTTGTTGTTGCTGTTGTTGTTTTTTAGTTTTTTGTTTGTTTTTTGTTGTTGTTGTTCATCTAGTTATTTTTCTTTTCTTATTCTTATTATTATTATTATTATTATTATTATTATTATTATTATTTCGACATCAGGATTTTTGATCCCATGGCCGTTTGTCACCGTAACCTAGCTCTCGATGCTGCACACAGGAGGAACGAGAACGACAAGAGAAGGGCATATGGGGAGAGAATTCAAAACGCTGATCAAGGCAGCTTCACTCCTCTAGTGTTCACAACCTCTGGTGGGATGGGCCCAAGTGCAAGATGTTTCTACGCCAGACTCGCGGAGGTGATCTCCGAACAGAAGCAGCAGCCCAGAAATTACGTCACAGCCTGGATGAGATGTCGACTGTCCTTCTCTCTCCTTCGGTCGGCTTTGCTCTGCCTCAGGGGAACGAGAGCTTCTGCCCCTACTCTGACAACTGCTGCAGATATTGACTATGAGGCTACAGTCACTGAATGCCGCATAGATCTGCGGCTCAACTAATTTAACACAGATAGGATAGCTTCTTATGTATTAGGATATTTAATATTAAGGTAAATAAATGGTGGCGTAGTAGTAGTAGTAGTAGCCTGGGTGTACCTGTGGCTGGGTGTAATATTATGGGGTTGTGGTTGATAAATGGGTGTAAGTGTAGTGGTGTGTGTTGGGTGTCGCCCGTGGTGGAGCAGCTGTCGAGTGGTGATTGATGTGTGTGTGTAACTAGGGAGGGACTCTCTCTCTCTCTCTCTCGCATGTTTTACCTCGTCATCGTCTCAATACACTCCTTGCTCGTCGCCTGATTAATACACGTCGTTCGTCATCGTCACAGGTAAAGGCTCTTGTCTCACCTGTACGTGTGTGTATGTCGCGGCGCCAGTCATTTTTACAGGTGAGCTCCCCCCCGCCCCCTCCCCCCTCCCCCCGCCCCTGCATAACTCACGGGGATGCTGTGGTTATCTCAGTTCCCAGCCGCTGCATTGCTCAGTTTGCCATCTACCTCTCCCTTCATTGCTCCCTGAGAAAACCACTACTACTACTACTACTTTTTTTTCGTGGCCTCCAGCCTCCCCCAATAGCCACATCTTCACCGCTATTTTATTACCTTAAAATTAACTATCCTAATACACAAGTAGCTACCCTGGCTGTGTTGAGTTAGTTGAGCTGCAGATCTATGTCTCAAAGTCGATATCTGCGACTTTTGTCGGCTTTGGTGCCGATGCTCTCGTTCCCCTGAGGCAAAGGAATGCAGACCTAAGCAGAGAGAAGGACAGTCGACATCTCAACCAGGCTGTAACATAACTTCTGGGCTGCTGCTTCTGTTCGGAGATCAACTCCGCGAGTCTGGCGCAGAAACATCTTGCACTTGGTCCCATCCCACCAGAGGTTGTGAACACTAGAGGAGTGAAGCTGCCTTGATCAACGTTCTGAATTCTCTCCCCGTATGCCTTTATCTTGTCGTCTCGTTCCTCCTGTGTGCAGCATTAAGAACTAAGTTATGGTGACATGCGGCCATGTACTACTAATGTTTCCCGGTGTTTACGTCTAGTGGTGTGAGAGGGGTAGTGGTGTGAGAGGAGTGGTAGTGAGGGGTGTGAGAGGGGTGATAGTGAGGGGTGTGAGAGGGGTGGTAGTAAGTGGTGGTGTGAGAGGGGTGGTAGTGAGTGGTGGTGTGTGAGGAGTGGTAGTGAGGGGTGATCGTGAGTGGTGTGAGAGGGGTGATAGTGAGTGGCGTGAGAGGAGTGAGGGGTGATAGTGAGTGGTGTGAGAGGGGTGGTAGTGATTGGTGTGAGAGAGGTGGTAGTGAGTGGGGTGGTGTGAAATTTGTGGTAGTGAGTGGTGTGTGTGACGGTGGTGGTAGTGAGTGGGGTGAGAGGGGTGGTAGTGGCAGCCATTTATCCGCCACTATTATCGTAATCTCCTCCGCTTTGATGCATGGAGACCCCCACTTCCTCTGGTGTCAGTGGTGGTGTCTAGTGGTGTCAGTGGTACTGTCTAGTGGTGTCAGTGGTGCTGTCTAGTAGTGTCAGTAGTGGTGTCTAGTGGTGTCAGTGGTGGTGTCTAGTGGTGTCAGTGGTGGTGTCTAGTAGTGTCAGTGGTGGTGTCTAGTGGTGTCAGTGGTGGTGTCTAGTAGTGTCAGTGGTGGTGTCTAGTGGTGTCAGTGGTGGTGTCTAGTGGTGGTGTCTAGTAGTGTCAGTGGTGGTGTCAATGGTGGTGTCTAGTGGTGTCAGTGGTGGGTCTGTATTTACCTGTCTGCAGCTGTATGAGGAGGGTTTGAGGTGTGTGGAGGGTCTGAAAAGATGTGAGAGGAGATGTGAGAAAATTTTAGGTGATGTGTTAGGTGAGGGGGGGGGAAGTCTCTCTCTCTCTCTCTCTCTCTCTCTCTCTCTCTCTCTCTCTCTCTCTCCACCTACCAACTCACTTCATTGTTTATCGTTTCCTGTGACGGTCACGACTCAGGTGTGCAACTGACAATTTCCTGAAGCATCGAGTCCCCTCTCTTACTGCTACACACGCTTATAAAGGCTCAGGGAATGTCCGTCCGTCCGTCCGTCTAGTGATGTTGTCAGCACGATAACTTGAACCAACAGCCATAGATCTTGATGTAACTTGGTGTCTTGACGTATCACAACACCATCTGAGACCAGTTCGATAATCAGTGTTTTGTATCCATATTTTGGTTAAGGTTAGGACTCATTACCTGGGATGTTGATCTGTTATGGTCAATATTTTTTATCTTGTTCTTTATTTTAAAAATTTTGGTGGTGTTTATTTGTATTCGTGTATTTGTTTTATGTGTTTGTTTGTATTCGTGTATTTGTTTTAGTTGTTTATTTATGTGTCTTATTTATTATTAAGGAATACTGAATTTAGACGTTAAAAAAATCACATTACAGTAGTTTGCATATTTTTTATTGTGTATTTTGTGATTATAAATTTGAAATGATAGATTAAAGACTTTTATTTGTCAATTAGGGTGATACTATAATAAATATTAGATGAATTACTACCAAATAATATACTTACACCTGTCTAATTAATGGGTTACCTGCCTCAAGATTAGATACCTCAATTTATTTCACCTTGGTTAAGTTAGGTTAGGTGAGGTGAGGTTAGGTTAGGTTAATCTTATAGTGAAATTAAAACTGAAGGAGTTATATTTCAGGTGAGGTTAATGTTAGGTTAGGTTAGGTTAATTAATTACCTCCACAACACTATACAGGTACTCTAATCACCCCCCCCCCCCTCCCCCCTCAGGCGTGTGCTCCCCGCTATGTGTGGTTCACTGAAAACCTGAAGCGGCGGGAGCCTGTAGGAACCTGCTACGTCGCCCGCCAAGGACTCACCGATTTCCAGGAGTTCTCGCCCTGTAGGACCCGTGAGTACATGTTCTTGTTGAGTTCTATTTAGAGTACTGACGCCCACTTTTCCTGATATTGAGTTCTATTTAGAGTACTGATCTGTAGGACCCGTGAGTACATGTTCGTGTTGAGTTCTATTTAGAGTACTGACATGTAGGATCCGTGAGTACATGTTTTTTGTTGTTTTTGGGTTCTATTTAGAGTACAAAATCCGTGAGTACTTGTTATTGTTGGGTTCTATTTAGAGTACTGATCTGTAGGACCCGTGAGTACATGTTCTTGTTAGGTTCTATTTAGAGCGTGGCGCTCCTCTGGTTGTTGAGTTTGAGTCCTGTTTAGAGTACTTACCTGTAGGAGCCAGGAGTACTTTTTTTTTTACGAGCATTAGCCCAACTGGGCACAGGTCATTTTTAATGACCCACATCAAGGCCTGGGGGGTGAAAATATAATATAATAATAATAATAATAATAATAATAATAATAATCATACATCATCATCATCATCATCATCATTATCATCATAGTAATGAAAATAATAAAAATAAGTAACAATTATAATAAAAGAAAGTAAAACAAATAAAAATTATAAATAATAATAATAATAATAAGTCATAAATAAATAAAAATCAATAAATCAATAGTGAGAAACAATATGTGTGTTGTGTTGTCACAGTAAGAGAAACAATTGAGACCCTACAATTGTGTGTAAATGAGGCAGAAAGTCAGATCAGCAACCTGGGACTTGGTAGTACCTCCCTGTTTGATAGCTGCCTACTACCTGCACTACGCTCCTCTTGTTGTTGAGTTCTACAGTATTTAGATTACAATATACCCGTTTGCTTATAGAACGACAATAGAGTGAATGAAAGAAAATTTATCGGTGTTGAATGTACAATTATTATTATTATTATTATTATTATTATTATTATTATTATTATTATTATTATAGTTGTTATTATTATTATTATTAAAGTTATTCTTATTATTATTATTATTATTATTATTTTTATTATTATTATTATTATTATTATTATTATTATTATTATTATTATTATTATTACTATTACTACTACTATTACATTTTCGCCCCCCAGGCCTTGATGTGGGTTAGGGGCTAATCCCCGTAAAACACACACACACACACACACACTAAACCATCACTACAGGAGGCACCGTGGCCGACATTGTACTCGATCACCTTCACTTCCCCAACTGTATAGTCAGGATGATAGATTAACAGACAAACAAACAGAGAGAATAGAAGACAGACAGACAGACAAAAACAATCACACACACAAACAAAGAAGAACAAACAGAAAGAGAGACAAACGGACAGGTAGACAGACAGACAGGTAGACAGACAGAGTTATGAAGACAATGGTGACACATAGCGACGACATAACACACTCAGACCGTGGGAACTCTCTCTCTCTCTCTCTCTCTCTCTCCCACGAAGAAGAAGAAGAAGACGGAGAAAGAAGAAGAAGACGGAGAAAGAAAAAGAAGACGGAGAAAGAAGAACAAGAGAAGAAGAAAAAACAAGAAGAAAAATACCCAATAAACGCACAACACGAGGAAATATGACACAGGCAAGGCAGCTGGTGTACCGTTCTGGAGATAATAATGTGTATTTTATTCACGTATCCGCGTCCAAGTCGGCCTGAATCCGGCTACAAGAACACAACAATAACAGAGAGGGTGAATGCCAACACGTACACCTCCTCCACTCTCTCTCTCTCTCTCTCTCTCTCTCTCTCTCTCTCTCTCTCTCTCTCTCTCTCTCTCTCTCTCTCGTTCCTGAAGTTTAAAGGCAGGGCAAGAGAGAGAGAGAGAGAGAGAGAGAGAGAGAGAGAGCAGGTAGTAGTGTTACGCGCGGGTGAGTTCCGGTAATGGCCACTCTACAGGGCGGCCCACCAGCCTGTCCTCCCCGGGGTACCTACCTACTTACAGGGGGCTACACCTCCCTATCTACCTACTTGTGTCTGTGTGTGGTCTTATGTAATATTTTCATCGTGTCTGTTTCTCCCTCTGTGTTTGTGAGAGAGAGAGAGAGAGAGAGAGAGAGAGAACGTGTTATTGGTCACCTTAACAATGTCACAGTTGAAGTGGGACCATAACTCAGGTAAACAAAGACCAACAACACTAATTAACAAACTGCACCTGGATATTACTAACACAAACCTGTACACCAAGTTTCATTTATTTCCGTAAAGTATTTCTCAAGTTATCGTGCGGACACCATGTTGGACGGACGGACGGACGGAGCGATGACCCTACATGAGACCGTTTTCTATAATGGTATAAAACACATGATTGGTTATATAAGGTGAGGTGAACTTTGACCTCGGTATTTCCTGCAGTTTTGGCCATAGTTAAAATTGGCCCCTTGAGGTATGTCGTGATTTAAGGGGGGTGGGTGATGGGTGGGTCGTGGGTGGGTTGGGGTGGGTGGGGAGGACGGGGGTGGGTGATGGGTGGGTCGTGGGTGGGTTGGGGTGGGTGGGGAGGACGGGTGAGGGGGTGGAAGGGTCACAGTAAATACAGCTAACCTCACCTGACCTTTATGACCACACAGGTGTTGCTGGGCTCTCTCTCTCTCTCTCTCTCTCTCTCTCTCTCTCTCTCTCTCTCTCTCTCTCTCGTATATCTGCCATTATTTTTCTATTTATCCATATTTAAATTGAGAGAAAAAGACGGTCACACACACACACACACACACACACACTCACACTCTAACTAGACCTTAATGTGATTACTTTTTTAGTCTCATTATTTCTTCTTTCTTTTTGTGTGAGGATGGCGGGTATGCTGGGCACCATTGGGTATTCTGGGCACGCTGGGCATACTGGGCACCCTGGAGTATGCAGGACACCCTGGGGTATGCTGGGCACGCTAGGGTATGCTGGGCACGCTGGAGTATGCTGGGCACGCTGGGGTTATGCTGGACACCCTGGAGTATGCTGGGCACGCTGGGGTTATGCCTGGGCTCGCTAGGGTATGCTGGGCACGCTGGAGTATGCTGGGCACGCTGGGGTATGCTGGGTATGGAAGGTATGCTCCGTGATCTCTGGGTATATCAGGTCATTTTGCTGGTGTGTTTCTCAGGCCTGGGTATACAGCCTAACCTCCTCGAAGGATTGGTAGAGTATAATGGAGTCACCACACACCTGCCTCACCACACACCTGCCTCACCACACACCTGCCTCACCACACACCTGCCTCTCCACACACCTGCCTCACCACACACCTGCCTCTCCACACACCTGTCTCCACAAACCTTTCTTTCTCCACCACCTGTTTCCATACATCTGCCTCTCTACACACCTGTCTCTCCACACACCTGCCTCTCCACACACCTGTCTCTCCACACACCTGCCTCTCCACACACTTGCCTCTCCACACACCTGCCTCTCCACACACCTGCCTCTCCACACACCTGCCTCTCCACACACCTGTCCCCATACACCTGCGACTCTGGTAGAAGAATTTACCCAATTGGCTGAGGCATGACAATGTGAGATAGCTTACTTTTACATTTCATCTCTCTCTCTCTCTCTCTCTCTCTCTCTGCCACCTGTGTGTGTGAAAGTCCGCTTGGAGTGCACTTTTTCTCTTTCTCTTTTGTACTCAACCAACAGTGTGTGAATGTTCAGGAGAGAGAGAGAGAGAGAGAGAGAGAGAGAGCCTTATTGTAAACTATTTCACTTAGCAATGTCTCGTCTAATCGGGTAAATTCTCGCGTGAATGCCCAAGATGAGAGAGAGAGAGAGAGAGAGAGAGAGAGAGAGAGAGAGAGAGAGAGAGTCACTCCCTGTGCCTTGCCTTCCTTAATCACTGATAGAGAAGGTAACAGGCAAGATGACGCCATAATAACACTGAGACTTACCGTAGCTTGTTGTATTTACGGTCGTGGTGTGTTGACGGTCGTGGTGTGTTGACGGTCGTAATGTGTTGACGGTCGTGGTGTGTTGACGGTCGTGGTGTGTTGACGGTCGTAGTGTGTTGACGGTCGTAGTGTGTTGACGGTCGTGGTTTGTGACGGTCGTAGTGTGTTGACGGTCGTAGTGTGTTGACGGTTGTGGTGTGTTGACGGTCGTGGTGTGTTGATGGTCGTGGTTTGTGGCGGTCGTGGTGTGTTGACGGTCGTGGTGTGTTGACGGTCGTAGTGTGTTGACGGTCGTGGTTTGTGACGGTCGTAGTGTGTTGACGGTCGTAGTGTGTTGACGGTCGTAGTGTGTTGACGGTTGTAGTGTGTTGACGGTCGTGGTTTTTGACGGTCGTAGTGTGTTGACGGTCGTAGTGTGTTGACGGTCGTGGTTTGTGACGGTCGTAGTGTGTTGACGGTCGTGGTTTGTGACGGTCGTAGTGTGTTGACGGTCGTGGTTTTTGACGGTCGTAGTGTGTTGACGGTCGTAGTGTGTTGACGGTCGTGGTTTGTGACGGTCGTAGTGTGTTGACGGTCGTGGTTTGTGACAGTCGTAGTGTGTTGATGGTCGTAGTGTGTTGACGGTCGTAGTGTGTTGACGGTCGTGGTGTGTTGACGGTCGTAGTGTGTTGACGGTCGTGGTGTGTTGACGGTCGTGGTGTGTTGACGGTCGTGGTGTGTGACGGTCGTGGTGTGTTGACGGTCGTAGTGTGTTGACGGTCGTAGTGTGTTGACGGTCGTGGTTTGTGACGGTCGTAGTGTGTTGACGGTCGTAGTGTGTTGACGGTCGTAGTGTGTTGACGGTCGTAGTGTGTTGACGGTCGTGGTTTGTGACGGTCGTGGTGTGTTGACGGTCGTAGTGTGTTGACGGTCGTAGTGTGTTGACGGTCGTAGTGTGTTGACGGCCGTGGTGTGTTGACGGTCGTAGTGTGTTGACGGTCGTGGTGTGTTGACGGTCGTGGTTTGTGACGGTCGTAGTGTGTTGACGGTCGTAGTGTGTTGACGGTCGTGGTTTGTGACGGTCGTAGTGTGTTGACGGTCGTGGTTTGTGACGGTCGTAGTGTGTTGACGGTCGTAGTGTGTTGACGGTCGTGGTTTGTGACGGTCGTAGTGTGTTGACTGTCGTAGTGTGTTGACGGTCGTAGTGTGTTGACGGTCGTGGTGTGTTGACGGTTGTAGTGTGTTGACGGTCGTGGTTTTTGACGGTCGTGGTGTGTTGACGGTCGTGGTTTGTTGACGGTCGTAGTGTGTTGACGGTCGTGGTGTGTTGACGATCGTGGTGTGTTGACGGTCGTGGTGTGTTGACGGTCGTGGTTTGTGACGGTCGTGGTGTGTTGACGGTCGTGGTGTGTTGACGGTCGTGGTGTGTTGACGGTCGTAGTGTGTTGACGGTCGTAGTGTGTTGACGGTCGTAGTGTGAATCTTTACGTCCGTCCGATGAACACCATCAGTCAGTGTACGTGATTTTATTAGCGTCCGTTAAACAGCAGCATCAAGTACAGTGGGTTGTATTAAGTTTCCTACCACGTACAGCTGTCACACACACACACACACACACAGTGATCAGAAAAACACATTGAGGAAGTCAAGCGTTGTGTGTGTGTAAGTGTGTGTGTGTGTGTGTTTAAAGCTGGTCTGCTCGGTATCATTGTAACGTAGCCATACAGGTCGTCAGGTGTATGGTATTACCTTTCAATAATAATAATGATGATGATGATGATGATTATAATGATAACGGTACTGTAATAGCAATAATGATGATGATACTCAATAATAATAATAATAATAATAATAATCTTAATAATAATAATAATAACAATAATACTCTAATTATACTCACAAACTCCCTCATAACTCTCATCTCATAACGGAACCACCAAGACAGTGAATAGGTTATTAAGTGGAGTTGTTTTACGAGCCGGAGTCAACAGGAGAAGTGCCGTTAATGATTCTTTAGTCATAGATTCTTGAGGTGTTTAATATATGTGAAGACTAATGTGGTGGTGGGGGACTGACCCGTGTGTGTTGTCTCTTTCCCCCCGTCTGTCTGTTTGCCTGTCTGTCTGTCTGTCTGTCTCGCAACGAACACCAATTACCTAGAAAACGATCGCTTGTTTAAGGGTGTAGGGGGGGGGGGGGTTAATGGCCTCAACTACGGTGATGGTGATTGGGAAAAATTATAAATTATCTCTTGGTATTTTCTCTCACATTTCCTCTGTTATTTTTTTCTTTTTAGTTTTCTCCTTTTCTTTTGTTTCGTTAATCTTATTTTTTTTCATTTTTCACTGTTATTATTATTCGTCTTCTCTCTCTCTCTCTCTCTCTCTCTCTCTCTCTCTCTCTCTCTCTCTCTCTCTCTCTCTCTCTCTCTCTCTCATTGTTCCTTTTTTATCATTACTGTTACTCCTTTCCTGCTCCTCTCACCTCTTCCCTTCCTTCCTCTACTCTCACTTCTTCCTCTCCCAATACTTCTCTACCACTGCTCTTACTCCTTCCTGCAACTCTCCCTCTCCCTTCCTACCTCCCTCTCTCTCCCTCACTCTTCCGCCCTCTCTCTCCCTAATTATCCTCTCCTCTCCCGTTTTCTCAATATTCATTCTTCTTACTTCCTGTCAATCACCTGCTTGACAATAATTATTTCCAGTTCCGGAATAGATATACAACTTAAGACACCCAGAGCTATTAAGACCACCCCCGTGCGCTCCTCTCAGTCCCAGACCTCCATAAAATATCATTATGCGAAGGTGCGGAACAACTTACCCCCACCCATCCCAGCTTTTTAAAGTGAGACAGATTGTATGAGTCTGGAAACACAGAAGAAGGCAGAGCATTCCTGCTTTAACTGTACCTCTAAAACCGTTTTATCGGAAATTATCGAGAGAAATTAACATTACAATAAATATATTTGCCGACTAGACGTAACACTGACAGCTCTGTCCTCTTGTTCCACCTTAATACAACCCGTGTTGTATTGCTTCCCTCCCTTATCATATTTATGTAGATCAATTCCACCGTAAATTATGCATATACTTATAATAAAATGTAAACAAATATATAAATAAATAAAATAAATAAATATCGAAGTGGTAACATTCTGACATGTTCTTTTACCACCATGCTATTGTACTATTCCAGATGATGCTAAATGTTACATAATAATTCCTTGATATAAATGTACAGTATATATCAGGTGCCTACAAGAGAGCTCAGGTTCTCAACTGGCTCAGCGATGTTAACACTGTTATTATTATCCACTCTGTTCTTCTGGCTAAATAAACTGTTTCAATGTGGATATATCAATTCTCTCCCTCCCATCACATTGTTTCTTTCTTTCCTTCCCCCTCCTCTTCCTTTGTTTATTATCTTTTACCTCTCATCACCCTCTCCCGTCTTCCCTAATTACTCTCCCTCCTTCTACCTCTGCTATCGTCCTCTCTGAACTCTGATCTAGAAGAAGTGAGAAATGCAGAGAGACCCAACAGTTGTAGCATTAGTAAATATGACAAATTTTGTGACAAGAGGTACCGGTATGGCCAGCATAAGGACAGAACCAGACAATGTGATGTAGTCGTGGCCAGAATTAGGCTAGGATACAGACACATCTGGCAAGTTAGTAACGCTGTACCCATACCGGAACACTCAGCATGTAAACTTTGTGATAAACCTTTAAAGCATACACTTGAACACTATATTATTGAATGTGACACTGTCAAAGACTTCAGGCCACCTGACTTATTGTATCATGAACTATGTAATTACTTCATTGAATCGGGGGTGCTTGAGGACATTCTTGCTGTTTATCCCAAATTTGCTGCTGGCCCACACTGATTAGTCTTGAATTAGAATATAGCGTCTAATGTATGTGAACCACTGACCTATATATACTGCTAATGAATATGATGTATTTCCTTCTTTGTGTACGAACCTCTGTCCTGTATGGCAGTGAAGAGTGACATTACCCACATGAATCTGACCGACGTAATAATAAATAATAAAAATAATAATTAACTGTTTATTGAAAGAGCTTGGCAGCCAGAAGGCTGAAAATATACAGTTACATATTTGGGGAATGGGTTTCGAATTACAAATAATATACAAGTAACATAAGTGATACAAATAAGATATATAATAACTAGATGGGGAAAAGCTCAAACTACAGTGCATTTCAACATAGTGACAGTGCAAGAAGTAGTATTTACTGGGAGTGAATACACTGGTTTATTACAAGTTATTGATAATTTTTACAATGGTTGGGACTGGGCTGTTCTTATAGCGATCAGTTCGTGCACGTATGGGCTGGATGCGGTTGTGGTGTCGAACAGCAATTCTCGGGCTAGGGATCTCAGGTGGTAGTAGGAGCCGGTGTCGAGGATGGTGTAGAAGCTTCTTACCAAATTTGCAGATGAGGTCGTGGTGATGGTCAGTGAGAGTCGAAAGGGTCAGTGTGTTGAGCGCTTCTTGATATGTGGAGTAGGAAGGGGAGAGAATAATCTTGCATGCCCTCTTTTGCACTTTTTCTAGGTGTTTACGTTGTGTGGCATTTAGGGAGGAAGACCAGGTGGGGGAGGCATAGGTGAGCTTGGGAAGTATGAATGTTGTGTAAACACTGAGGAGCTCGGGTGCAGGAACTCCGAGGGACTTGAGTCGGCGGAGGAGGTGGAGACGGAAACTGGAGGATTTGACAACTTCACTGACGTGTGGTTTCCAATTTAGTTTGTTGTCTATGGTGACGCCGAGGAGCTTCGTGGAATCTACAACCTGGAGTGTGTTCGGACCTAAAGTAATGGAAGGAGGTGGGACAATGTCGGAGGAGAGGTTGATGTGCATAACCATGGTCTTGGTATGGTTGATGGTGACTGTATGTATATTATGTATGCTGGATTATATATCATGTATGTATATTATGTACGTGCTCCATTTATGTATTAATTATTCAGCCTAGCTAGCAGCGTGTGGCAATGTTATTACCATATCCCACATGCTTAATTAATGTGCCTGGCGACGTATGGAAGCTGCTAATGTATCACTTGCCATACGTCGTCTATAGCAGTTGACAAGGAGCCTAGCCAAGGGAGAGTGCTGCTTCCCTTTGTGTACATACTCTTATCCAGTAAACCGAACCTACAAAACTATACAGGTGTTTGTGTTCTCTCCTGTATATAGAACTTATTATTCAGAACCTAACATGGCGCAGTGCGTAGTCTTACTGGATAATTACGAGTGATAGCGCAAAGTTTGTGGAAAGCCGGCTCTCGCTTGGGTCAACTCCCGCGCGTCACCTCTCCTCGAAGAATTTAGCAACTTTGAGCAGTGTCAGTGATTTTCTGTGAAGTGTTTAGTGCATTGTGTGTTCGTGCCATTCATGTGTGACCTTGTTCTAAAGGATTCCCAAGGTAAACGGCACGTTCTGGGCATTTGTAAGGAGTAGAGTTCAGTGCACCCGTCTCTGACCGCGTTCTGAGGGTAACTGGACTGACTGGGAGTCGCCGCGCCTCTCCCTCCACCCCCTCACAGCGCCGCCTCCACCCCCCCTCACAGCTGGGGCGAGACGCTTTGCCCGCCCAGGACACACACTCACTCACACACATACATGTACTAACACTCGCTGACCACGCGGCTTCCTTATATATATTTTATATATATAACCTACTTATCTGTGTATTTAATTAATTTTTTTGTCTGAAATCTTGTTGATACGACGGGCTGACCGGTCAACACTGATTTAAGACATAGTACACAGATGAAGTAGTTATGTCTCACGCCTTACGTAGCCGTGGACCCAGCGTCTGGATGAGTCAGGCGGGTGATAGCCCCGCAGAGATGGATGACCAGGCCGGCCACGACGCTCCAGCCCCCACATCGCGCAGTCCCTCACCTCAATATTCAGCATTGTCTCCAGAGATAATTGCTTTACTGAAGTTTATGAGAGATGAGAAACGCGAGGATGAAGCCCACAGACGTTTGGCGGATGAGCACAGAAGGCAAGCAGAGGCAGAACGAGACAACCAACGGAGATTGGAAGACAGTGAACGGTTTGAAGCCTTGATATCTCGCCTCACTGTTAACCAAGCCCCTGGCTCTAACACTGCCTCGGTACTGACTGGTTCAGATACCTCATCCATGCTTCCTTCACGCCCCCCAGCCCCACCTAAAGCAGCAGCTCAAACGCCGCCCATCTTGAAGCCTGATGAGACTTTCCAGACTTTTCGTGAATGGCGGCGACGGTGGACTGATTATTCTACAATGGTGGATCTCCAGAGTTTGTCACAGCCTAAACAACTCATCCAGCTGCGTATGTGCCTGTCCTTGGAAATTCAGCGTGTCTTGGAACATACGTTGCAGGTACCCCCAACCTCTTTGCTGTCTGTAGAGGAGGTACTGGACGTTCTACAACGGCACATCAAAGGACAGCAGAATGAAGCTCTGCGCAGGAGGGAATTGTTTAGCTGTAGACAGATGGAGGGTGAGTCTTTTGATGCCTTTTACGTACGTCTCAAGAGAGCCTCGGAAGAGGTAGAGATATGTCCAGGCCACCACCAGCAGTGCGAGGAGACCCAGTTGAAGCAGGTGATCCTGATGGGTGTTAAGGACGAGGAACTTGTCCAACGCCTCGACTCTTCCTCTTCTCTTAAGGATGTGTCGACGATATGTCGCTCCTATGAGGCTGCCAGGTGTGCCACCTCTGCCATCCGTGCCCCCCCTACAGCTGTACGCGCTGTGTCCCGGTACAAGAAGGACAAGAAGTCCGTTCCTACGCCTTCGCCCACCACGTCCAAGCCCGGTTTATTTTGCAACAACTGTGGTAAGCAGCACGGAACACAGGTGTGTCCAGCTGCTCAGTCTACCTGCAACAGTTGTGACCGTAAGGGCCACTGGTCACTCACAGTACGGTGCCCAGCCAAACGCGTCCAGTGCAATGTGTGCGGTCGTCTGGGCCACTATGACAAGTGTTGCCCTTCCAACATACCCAAGGGACCGCGTCGGCGGAAGCTTCAGCCCCCTTCCACCAGAGAGGGCCGCCCACTTCCAATCAGAGGTACGACGACTCTTGACAACGCTCGAGCCACATTAGGAATGTGTGCTCCCCCCCGCGTCCCAGGACCAAAGTCCCCCAGTACATCAGCGTCATCGTGACCTACGGCGGTGTGTCATCCCGTCTTCAGATGTTGCCCGACACCGGCGCTGATGCTACAGTCATCGGTCCCCAGCATTTGCAATGCTTGGGGCTCTCTCCAAGTGATCTAGGACCGCCCCCCAAGGATCTCCGCTTTATGGCAGATGGTTCACAGATGACCCCGGCCCTAGGTTCACTCTATGCACACGTCACCTTTGGCAACAGGTCGTGTCAAGCCTGGATTGATGTGCATAATGGCGTCCCGACTCCTTTGCTGTCCTACAGACATTGCCAAGAGTTGGCCATCATCTCCCAGGACTTCCCAACACCGATTCTCGAGGTAAAACACGCCAACAGGGTGCACGAAGGGAGCAGCAACTACCCTGCTGCCGCCCTACCCCTACCTCTGGCCAGTGACACCTCTCCCTCGGTAGTTGTCCCTGCTGCTTCAAGTCTCCACGCCTTGGCTCGCCTCCACGACAGTCACTGTGGAGCCGAGGCCACCAAACGGCGTGCAAGACAGACTGTGTTCCGGCCTGGCATCGACCCCGACATCTCCAATGCTGTGCAGGTGTGTAAGCCCCGCCACGTATTACAACCCAGCCAGCAGCAGGAACCCTTTATGAGTGACGACAACCCCACCCGCCCCTTTGAGTCTGTGTCGGCCGACTTTTTCTGTGTGTCAGGAAAGTCCTTCCTCGTTATCGTCGACCGTCTCTCTGGTTGGCCGGTTGTCATCAAGTGCGGTAATGACACGACGTCTGCCGCCACCATCAGCAAGTTCCGCCACTACTTCCGTGACGTGGGCGTTCCTGTACGCCTGCGAACCGACGGAGGGCCTCAGTTCACAAGCCGGGACTTTGCTGTGTTCCTTGACCGATGGGGAGTCCGGCATGTGTTGTCATCGCCCCATTACCCGCAGTCCAACGGCCACGCTGAGGCTGCTGTCAAATCCCTGAAGCACCTCATCCTTAAGGTGGCCCCTTCTGGGAACATTGACTGCGAGGCCTTCGACAGGGGTCTTCTTGAACTCCGCAACACACCTAACTACACCGGACGCTCCCCTGCCCAGGTTTTGTATGGACGCCCCCTCCGTTCTTGTGTCCCTGCTCACCCTCAATCCTTCTCCAAGGAGTGGCAGGCCAAGACAGAGGATTGTGATCGCCGAGCCGCCGAACATGTTCAGGACGTCGTCGCCCGCTACAATGACCACGCCCGTTCTCTCCCCAGGTTGAGTGTCGGCACCCAAGTCCGTGTTCAGGACCCGACCTCCCTACGTTGGGACAAAGTAGGCGTAGTTATGGGTCTCGGCAGGTCACGGGACTACCAGGTGCGGTTACCCAGTGGTCGTGTGTGGTGGAGGAACCGCCGTTTTCTCCGCCCCGTAACAATGCCTTCTGCTGGCCCCGCCACCAGTGTTGAGTCCCATACCCTTCCCAGTGATGAAGTCCCTCGACGCTCAGAACGGATCCAAAAGAAAAGGTCCGCTCAAGACTTTGCTATGAGCGTATAGGGGGGAGGGAGGTGTATGTATATTATGTATGCTGGATTATATATCATGTATGTATATTATGTATGTGCTCCATTTATGTATTATTTATTCAGCCTAGCTAGCAGCGTGTGGCAATGTTATTACCATATCCCACATGCTTAATTAATGTGCCTGGCGACGTATGGAAGCTGCTAATGTATCACTTGCCATACGTCGTCTATAGCAGTTGACAAGGAGCCTAGCCAAGGGAGAGTGCTGCTTCCCTTTGTGTACATACTCTTATCCAGTAAACCGAACCTACAAAACTATACAGGTGTTTGTGTTCTCTCCTGTATATAGAACTTATTATTCAGAACCTAACAGTGACATGGTTGTTGGTGGCCCAGTTTTGGAGACTGTTCAATAAATCCTGAAGGGCGGTATAGTTGGGAGCAGAATTGTTGACGCTGATCCCAATGGTGGAGTCGTCGACATATTTCCAGCGAGCAGGGGTTTCTCTTAGGGCATCATTGATGAGCATAAGGAAGCAGAGTGGTCCCATCTTAGTGCCTTGGGGGACGCCACAGGTGAGTGACTGAAAGGTGGAGACAGTCCCTCGGAAGCGTACAGCTTGGCGTCGGTCACTGAGGAAGTCTGTAAGCCATGGTATAAGACTTCTCCGAAGCCCGAGGTCAATAGCTTTGTTGATGATTATATTGTAGTCGACTAGGTCGAATGCTTTAGTGAAATCAATGAAGGCGACAGCTACAGACGTTTTTCGTTTCTCGAGATGGCGGTATATGTAATCGAGAAAGCTGACAAGACGTATATGTATGTATGTGTGTATATGCGCATGTATGTGTGTATGTGTGTGTATATATATATATATATATATATATATATATATATATATATATATATATATATATATATATATATATATATATATGTACATGTATATGTATATGTATATATGTATATGTATGTATATGTGTGTGTGTACATATATGTATATGTACTGTTAATGAATATGATGCATCTCTTTGTGTACGAACCTCTGTCCTGCATGGCAGTGAACAGTGACATTTCCCACATGAATCTGACCTCTATACATTTATAGCTGTTAATGAATATGGTGTATTTCTTTGCGTATGAACCTCTGTCCTGCGTGGCAGTGAACAGTGATACCACCCTCAGTGTCAAGACCTGACTGAATTACTCAGAATAGGCAAACAGTACTACAAGCTTTGCCAATAAATTTGTTAAACTAACTAACTAACCACCTCCTTCTCTCCCTCTCATCCCTTTTCTTACCTCTCTCCCTTCTCCTCCTCTTCACCCTCTCCCCTCCCTCCCTCCCTCCCTCCCATATTCTCTCTCTCTCTCTCTCTCTCTCTCTCTCTCTCTCTCTCTCTCTCTCCTTCCTCAAGAAACTTCTCCATCACCCCCTCACCTCCCACACCTCACCCCTTCTCTTCCTCCTAGCCGTTCCCCCCCCCCCCTCCTTCCCCTGTCTCCCCCTTACCCTCTCACTTTATGACACCTCTCTCTTCCCCCTCCAGTCCCGTGTCCTCCTATCCCCTACTCCCTCCCTCTCCCCCCCCCCCTCACCACAATAAGATGACACGTCACATGATTCTCCGAGAGCGTGGCAACGTGATCCTCCATAAACAATCCTTCCCCTCTCTCTCTCTCTCTCTCTCCCTCTCTCCCTCCCTCTTTCCACTCCTGCATTCCCCTTTCTCTCTCCAAGATTCCTCCAACATCCTTCAAAATCCTCCAGAATCCTGCAACATCCTTCAGCACCGTAATGGGTTTGTCACATATTTTCAATACCTAACCTAATCTAACCTAAGTTAAACTAACCTAACCTATGCTAAGCTAACCTAACCTAACCATCATACAATTCTTCATCTAAGATACACCATTGACTCTCTTTACTCCTCTTCATCCTAGGCTTTCCTTCCCTCCCTCCCTCCCCCCGTCCCTCCTTCCCGCCCTAACATCTTACAAGTAAGGAGTCCTACGCTAGAATTATGAGAGGGAGAGGCGGTGATAAGGATACCTTTAGTCGTGTATAGGGGATAATTTGCATAGATAAGAAGACACTGTTGGATCTACTAAGACAGTTGTGTTTCAGGTGTGTGGTGGGCAGATTAGGAAAGGAGGCGGAGTAACAATCTATGTCAGGAATAATTTAAAGTGTGAAATAAATAAGGAAATAAAAACTGAGCGGAATACAGAAACAATTTGGATAGAATTAATCGACGGTAGGGAAAAATTAATCACAGGAGTAATATAGAGACCTCCCAATCTTGATAGAGTCAATGAGCGACTTATCTGGGATGAAATGCGCAGGGCTTCCATGCACAACAAAGTCTGTATAGTAGGCGACTTTAACTTTGGCCAAATAGATTGGACTGACCTTACGGGTAACTCAGAATCAGAAGATTTTCTTGAAACAATGCAGGACTGTTTCCTAAGTCAACATATAACCGAACCCACACGGGGTAATAATATACTCGATTTAGTTCTGTCGAACAGAGAAAACCTCATAAGTCATGTCGAGGTAGGGAACGAACTTGCAAACAGCGATCACAAAGAAATTAGATTCCAGTTAGATTTTCAGGGCAGACGTTAGGAAAATTCCACAAAAGTCCCAGATTTCAGAAGGGCAAACTTTGATAGTTTGAAGAGGCAGTTGAGGGTAGGGGTATCACGCCTGGGGGTGAACTACTTGGACCTGACGATTGAAACCGACCTGATAACGAGATCTGAGGTTGCCGAGTTCCACGACAAATTAAATAATGAGTTACTTAATGCACAAAGGCAGAACATACCATACAAAAAACTCAGATCAAACAACAATGACCCTAAATGGATAAATAATTATTTAAAGAACATTATTGGTCAAAGGAAGGCTATAGGTAGGAGGATAAATTGTGGCGAAATTTACCTCCGGGATTATTATAAGGTATTGGCCGTTAGGGTTAAGACCGAGATAAGGAAAGCAAAGAGGAATAATGAGCTGAGGAGAGCAAGGGAGGCGAAGACAAACCCCAAGGGATTCTATCAAATGTATCAAACTAAAACACGAGAAAAGATTGGGCCAATACAGTCAGATACCGGCGAGCTAACTGATAACGACGGAGAAATGAGCAATAATCTGAATAAATATTTTTCAACAGTTTTCACCACCGAAAATTTAAACATGATACCCGAGGCACCGACTCTATTCAGAGATAGTGAAGAAAACAAATTAAGCGAGATAGTAGTGACTAGTAACGATGTTAGTAAGCAAATAGACAAACTAAAGCCTAATAAGTCACCTGGTCCCGATGAGATATTTGCCAGAGTATTAAAGGAATGTAAGGAAGAGCTTAGTATGCCCTTAGCAAAGTTGTTTAACATGTCCTTAAAAACAGGTGTAGTACCAGAATCCTGGAGGATAGCGAATGTAATACCGATCTTCAAGAAGGGGGATAGATCACTATCCTCTAACTACCGCCCAATCAGTCTAACATCAATTGTAGGCAAATTACTGGAAGCAATCATTTCAAACTCTATTCGAAATCACCTGGAGAAGCACCGATTGATCAATGATTCCCAGCATGGCTTCACAAGCGGGCGTTCATGTCTAACTAATCTATTAACATTCTTTTCATCAGTTTTCGAATCAGTGGACGAGGGGCACAATTATGATGTGGTATATCTCGACTTTAGCAAAGCCTTCGACAGAGTACCCCACGAAAGACTAATTAGAAAGGTAGAAGCACATGGCATCAAAGGTGACATCCTTAAATGGATTAGGGCGTGGTTACAGGACAGGAAACAGCGAGTGAGCATTAACGGCACTAAGTCCCATTGGAGCAACGTCACAAGTGGAGTTCCCCAAGGCTCCGTACTTGGACCATTATTATTTATTATATACATAAACGACATAGATATCGGCATAGACAGCAACATAAGTAAATTTGCTGATGACACTAAAATAGGACGTGTAATTAAATCTGACGAGGACTCCGCAAAACTACAGGAAGATCTAAACAAATTTTTCGAATGGTCTGAAAAATGGCAGATGAAATTCAATGTGGACAAATGTAAAGTACTCAGTATAGGAGATGTAAACAGGGAAACCAGATACCAGATGAACAACGATGCCATAGAGAAATCCGACTGCGAGAGAGATTTAGGAGTAATGATAAGTAGGAATGTTAAGCCAAGTAAACAATGTGTTTTTGCTCGTAACAAGGCTAATAAAGTACTTGGGTTCATACAAAGGAGTGTTAGTTACAAGACTAGCGAGGTCATCCTAAAACTGTATCTTGCTCTTGTGAGACCACACCTGGATTACGCAGTTCAGTTCTGGTCACCGTATTACAGAATGGATATAGAATCCTTGGAAAGAATTCAGAGGAGAATGACAAGACTAATCCCGGGCATTAGGAACCTTGAGTACAGAGACAGGTTAAAGCATCTTAATTTGCACTCCCTCGAGAGACGTAGAGTGAGGGGCGACATGATAGAGGTGTATAAATGGAAGTCAGGGCTAAACAAAGGGGACATTACAAAGGTACTCAAACTATCCAACCAGGAGCGAACTCGTAACAATGGTTTTAAATTAGACAAATTTAGATTTAGGCGTGAAATAGGTAAACACTGGTTTGGAAACAGAGTAGTGGATGAATGGAACAAGTTACCAAATATCATCATTAACTTGAATACGCTGGATAGCTTCAAACATAGGTTGGATGCTTATATGAGCAATAGGGGTTGGGTATAAATGGGACTGCCCAGTATGGGCCAATAGGCCCGAGGCAGTTTCCTCCATTCTTATGTTCTTATGTTTGTCAGGTGTGTGTTTCAGATGATCGTGGTAGTGTTGGTATGGCAGGTGTGTGATTTAAATTATGCTTGAAAACTAATTTAGAACCGCAATACTTATTTATTTTTAAATTATGATTCGCATTATTTTACTTATGCTGAATCGCACTTTTTTACCTATGCTGAATCGCAACATTTTAATATTTTCTGTGTATTCTTAATCGCATTTTTTTATTCTGAATCGCAATAATTTTCTGTATGTAAATATATTCTGAGTTATATTTGTTTTTACTTTCTTTACACTAAATCGCAATACTTCAGTTTATTTACATATGCACTGAATCGCAATATTATTTTGTTTACATATACTGAATCTCAATATAGTGTTTTATATATTTATACTCTGAATCGCCAGTCAGTAATAAATTCCGGGGTACACTCTAATCATTCCAATCTCCTCAAGCCTTCCGAGTCGACATTCCGAATCAGATTAGACACAGCGATTATTGGTCAGACAGTCGTATCACTGACGATTGTGATAACCGGAGAAAGAAGAGACAGAGAAAGAAGGTAAGAAGGAAGGGGAGGATTAAGGGGAGTGAGAGAAGACGAAGAAGAGCGAGAAGGGAAAAAAAAGAGGACGAAGCAAACGACGAGGAAGGATAGAGAGAGAGAGAGAGAGAGAGAGAGAGAGAGAGGGGAAAGAGAAGGGGGAAGAAGAGAGAGAAAAGAAGAAGAGAGACAGAAATAGAGAGCAGGAACAGACAGATAGATAAACAGACAGACAGACAGCCAGGACAGACAGGACAGACAGACACGATACAATTTCCCCGTCCGTATCATAACCTCATTTATATTCACAAGACGCACACGGGTTTTATGACTACACTCTGTTTGGTCAATAATTACATTCCTGTGGGGGTTTTTTCTTCACATTCTAAAATATTTTTGAACCATTGGGACACAAGGATGAGTTGACAGGTAGGGATTATGGGTTTATTATTGAGGCCGTGGTGTAGTGGTCAGGGTATTCAATGTTAAATCCTCGTGGTTCGATCGATGGATGTGTGTGTGTGTGTGTGTGTGTGTGTGTGTGTGTGTGTGTGTGTTCCCCCTCCAGGAGTTTCAACACATCTTCAGTGAATTAGGTCATGGTTGTTGACCCCTGAAGACAAGGTCACACGTACCATTTGATGAAGCGGATGGTGGTGGTTGTGGGGGAGGAGAGGAGAGAAGAGAAGAGAGGAGAGGAGGGTAGGGGTGGAGAGGAGAGGAGAGAAGGAGAGGGCAGAGGAGAGGAGAGGAAAGTAGAGGAAAGGGGAGCAGAGGAGAGGAGACAGAACAGAGGAATTACTGATACGCGAAAGAAAACTAAATAAATAATTGAGTAGAAAATAAAGTCAATAATTTTATAGCTTTGTTTTTTCTTACATAAATTATTTGTTATTTTGTGGTTTATATTAAGTCAACTATTGGAAAAAAAATTTGCAAACATATTTTTCGAAACTTGTAAAATAATTGGTATTTTTAACTCAGTTTATCCTTAAAATATAAGAAAATGTGTGAATAGAAAACGCATCAAAGAAACTGGGAAAAAGATTACTGAATGAAATGTTTAACTTGGCTAAATTATTTTCCTTTTCTTTTAGCATTATACTGTGTGTGTGTGTGTGTGTGTGTGTGCAGCATCAGGCAGGAGAGGAACCAGCCAGCTAACAGCCTCAACATCCGGCAGTAGTGAGGGTCACATCAGCGACCTTTCACCCCTGCGGCCACCTCCCTCCCCCCCTTCCACCGCTTCCGCCCCCCCCCTCACACAATCTCAAGGGCGACCTATGTCACCCTCGAGGACGTGACAAACTTTTGAAGGTGACACTTGAGGGCGTGACATAAGTATAGGACTTCATGACACATTTAGGCGTGACAGTGGAAAATATGTGACACCTATGACACCGATGGGTATATGACACGCATGACACCTGCGGGCATGACACGAACAGTATTTGATATTGTCGAGGAACTCAGCCCCGCGTCCACCAATACTAGACAGACAGACAGAGGTAAATAGACAGACAGATAGAGAGAGGAAGAGACAGACAGAGACAGGTGGAAAGTCGGATTTTATTACACACACACACACACACACACACAGGTAGGTTGTGAGCTGCTTATTAACCTAGCGAGATGACCTATGACCAAGCAATCCCTCCCCGTAACGTACGGACTGCCCACCGCCCACCACCCACTCACCGCCCACCTCCCGTCGCCCATTACCTGCCCACCGCCCACCACCCACTCACCGCCCACCTCCCGCCGCCCATTACCTGCCCACCGCCCACTCATCCCCATCCTCCACCAAGTCACCGCCACGCATCTCCTTCCGCCCGCCGTCCATCACCATCCCTCACCACCCACTGCTCGCCGCGCCGCCCACCTAGTACCAACCGCCTTCCACTAACCACCCGCCGCCCACGACCACCCACCACCCCCGACCACCCACCACCATCCAGGCAGGGGAGGGAGGGAGGGTGGGTAGGTGGTGGTAAAATATTTGTGAGGGCAGCATCATGGTCTGTTGAACACCCCTTACCTGCCAGCCCTCACCCACTAACCCACAACCCCCACTCACCCACCAGACCTCTCACACCACCCCCACTCACCCACCAGACCTCTCACACCACCCCCACTCACCCACCAGACCTCTCACACCACCCCCACTCACCCACCAGACCTCTCACACCACCCCCACTCACCCACCAGGCCTCTCACACCACCCCCACTCACCCACCAGACCTCTCACACCACCCCCACTCACCCACCAGACCTCTCACACCACCCCCACTCACCCACCAGACCTCTCACACCACCCCCACTCACCCACCAGACCTCTCACACCACCCCCACTCACCCACCAGACCTCTCACACCACCCCCACTCACCCACCAGACCTCTCACACCACCCCCACTCACCCACCAGACCTCTCACACCACCCACCACTCACCCACCAGACCTCTCACACCACCTCCACTCACCCACCAGACCTCTCACACCACCCCCACTCACCCACCAGACCTCTCACACCACCCCCACTCACCCACCAGACCTCTCACACCCCTCCACTCACCCACCAGACCTCTCACACCCCTCCACTCACCCACCAGACCTCTCACACCCCTCCACTCACCCACCAGACCTCTCACACCACCCCCACTCACCCACCAGACCTCTCACACCACCCCCACTCACCCACCAGACCTCTCACACCACCCCCACTCACCCACCAGACCTCTCACACCACCCCCACTCACCCACCAGACCTCTCACACCACCCCCACTCACCCACCAGACCTCTCACACCACCCCCACTCACCCACCAGACCTCTCACACCCCTCCACTCACCCACCAGACCTCTCACACCACCCCCACTCACCCACCAGACCTCTCACACCCCTCCACTCACCCACCAGACCTCTCACACCACCCCCACTCACCCACCAGACCTCTCACACCACCCCCACTCACCCACCAGACCTCTCACACCACCCCCACTCACCCACCAGACCTCTCACACCACCCCCACTCACCCACCAGACCTCTCACACCACCCCCACTCACCCACCAGACCTCTCACACCACCCCCACTCACCCACCAGACCTCTCACACCACCCCCACTCACCCACCAGACCTCTCACACCCCTCCACTCACCCACCAGACCTCTCACACCACCCCCACTCACCCACCAGACCTCTCACACCACCCACCACTCACCCACCAGACCTCTCACACCACCCCCACTCACCCACCAGACCTCTCACACCACCCCCACTCACCCACCAGACCTCTCACACCACCCCCACTCACCCACCAGACCTCTCACACCACCCCCACTCACCCACCAGACCTCTCACACCACCCCCACTCACCCACCAGACCTCTCACACCACTCCACTCACCCACCAGACCTCTCACACCACCCCCACTCACCCACCAGACCTCTCACACCCCTCCACTCACCCACCAGACCTCTCACACCACCCCCACTCACCCACCAGACCTCTCACACCACCCCCACTCACCCACCAGACCTCTCACACCACCCCCACTCACCCACCAGACCTCTCACACCACCCCCACTCACCCACCAGACCTCTCACACCACCCCCACTCACCCACCAGACCTCTCACACCACCCCCACTCACCCACCAGACCTCTCACACCACCCCCACTCACCCACCAGGCCTCTCACACCACCCCCACTCACCCACCAGACCTCTCACACCACCCACCACTCACCCACCAGACCTCTCACACCACCCCCACTCACCCACCAGACCTCTCACACCACCCCCACTCACCCACCAGACCTCTCACACCACCCCCACTCACCCACCAGGCCTCTCACACCACCCCCACTCACCCACCAGACCTCTCACACCACCCACCACTCACCCACCAGACCTCTCACACCACCCACCACTCACCTTAACCACCTCTCTCATTACCACTATTGTAACGTGTGTGTGTGTGTGTGTTCCAATGCCACCAGTATAAACATTAACCTAACCTAACCTAACTTAACCTAACTTAACCTAACCTAACCTAACTTAACCTAACCTAACTTAACCTAACCTAACCTAACTAAACCTAACCTAACTTAACCTAACCTAACCTAACTTAACCTAACCTAACCTAACCTAACCTAACTTAACCTAACCTAACTTAACCTAACCTAACCTATAACCTAACCATAACTAATATTCTTTTGTGATTTGAATTGTTTTTTGTTTTGTTTTTCCTTTCGTGTTTGTTATTACCAAGTTTATTTTTATGATAGAGGCGATCGTTAATAACGGGTCGTGTTAATGGCGCCAGGTGGGTGTAATGGCTCGACTACTGCGTGGGGGGGGGGGGGGGGTGTGGGGGGGGTGGTGAAGGGGGAGGGGGTGGTGGTGAAGTGGAGGGGGTGGTGGTGAAGGGGGAGGGGGTGGTGGTGAAGGGGGAGGGGGTGGTGGTGAAGGGGAGGGGGGGGTGGTGAAGGGGAGGGGGTGGTGGTGAAGGGGGAGGGGGTGGTGGTGAAGGGGAGGGGTGGTGGTGAAGGGGAGGGGGTGGTGGTGAAGGGGAGGGGTGGTGGTGAAGGGGAGGGGGTGGTGGTGAAGGGGGAGGGGGTGATGGTGAAGGGGAGGGGGTGGTGGTGAAGGGGAAGGGGGTGGGGGTGAAGGGGGAGGGGGTGGTGGTGAAGGGGGAGGGGGTGGTGGCGAAGGGGAGGGGGTGGTGGCGAAGGGGAGGGGGTGGTGGTGAAGGGGGAGGGGGTGATGGGGAGGGGGTGGTGGTGGTGAAGGGGGAGGGGTGGTGGTGAAGGGGAGGGGGTGGTGGTGAAGGGGAGGGGGTGGTGGTGAAGGGGGAGGGGGTGGTGGTGAAGGGGAGGGGGTGGTGGTGAAGGGGGAGGGGGTGGTGGTGAAGGGGGAGGGGTGGTGGTGAAGGGGGAGGGGGTGGTGGTGAAGGGGGAGGGGGTGGTGGTGAAGGGGGAGGGGGTGGTGGTGAAGGGGGAGGGGGTGGTGGTGAAGGGGAGGGGGTGTTGGTGAAGGGGGAGGGGGTGGTGGTGAAGGGGTAGGGGGTGGTGGTGAAGGGGAGGGGGTGGTGGTGAAGGGGAGGGGGTGGTGGTGAAGGGGAGGGGGTGGTGGTGAAGGGGGAGGGGGTGGTGGTGAAGGGGGAGGGGGTGGTGGTGAAGGGGGAGGGGGTGGTGGTGAAGGGGAGGGGGTGGTGGTGAAGGGGGAGGGGTTGGTGGTGAAGGGGAGGGGGTGGTGGTGAAGGGGGAGGGGGTGGTGGTGAAGGGGAGGGGGTGGTGGTGAAGGGGAGGGGGTGGTGGTGAAGGGGGAGGGGGTGGTGGTGAAGGGGAGGGGGTGGTGGTGAAGGGGGAGGGGGTGGTGGTGAAGGGGGAGGTGTGTGAGAGGGGTGATTATGGTAGTGTGTGTTGGTGGTATGGTCGTGGTCTCTCTCTCTCTCTCTCTCTCTCTCTCTCCAGCGGGTCACGAGAAGGAAATGATAGGTCAGAGGTCAGGTCAACTAACTACACCACTTGACAATAGAAAATAGGTCACCATTCACCATGTAGGGTAGGGAGTAGTTGGGAGGACTGGGGAATTAGGGGGAAGGGGGAAATTGGTGGTTTAAAGGGGGATCTATGGGGGAATCTGGGGTTTAAGGGGGGTTGTGGGGTCTCATTAAAGGGGGTAAACATCAATCATGAAACCACAACTACTAGGTCCGTCTTGTGTGTGTGTGTGTGGTTCGGTCAGCTGTGACGTTGGGAGGGTACACATGACCTCAAAGTACCATCTGTTTGTTGGTACTGCCTCCGCCTTTTACGCTTAGGTACCACATCTAATACCAGCCTGTGTACCATTAGGTCAGGTTAGATTAGGTTAGGTTAGGTTTAGTGGTGATTGTTGAGGAAATACAAAGGTACCAATGTTGTTGCAATAACGAGAGATACCACGGTCTGTTGATTCCAATGGTACACAGGGTGGGTAATACCAGTACAACTATGTACTCGTCACGGCAGTGGAGAGAGAGATCAATTCACAGTAAGTACCAATGTAGAAATACCATCCTATATTATATTGAGGTAAATACGACAGGTACCATCCGAGTGAGGTAGTTAAGGTTCCTGTGTGTGTGTGTGTGTGTGTGTGTGTGTGTGTGTGTGTGTAATAAGAGCAAGATACCGGAAAGAGGGAGGAAAAAGATAGATAGATAGATAGATAGATAGATACAAAAGAGAGAGAGAGAGAGAGAGAGAGAGAGAGAGAGAGAGAGAGAGAGAGAGACCACCAAACACTTCACCTCACTGCCTTCATACACCAAACACACTGTCACTCCCCATCCGTAACTCCTTCTAAACAGTCATGTCCGCACGATAACTTATGAAACACTTGACGAATCTTAATGAGACTTAATACACTGTTCCATAACACTAATACACAGGTACAGTTTGAAAATTAGCGTTGTTTATCGAGATTTACCTGAGTTATGGCGCCATTGGGGTACTGTGAAGGTGACTAAAACAGCGAGATTATTTATGTATTCAAGTAAGGAGATTCGAACGGGTGTACCCCCCATCAATCATCACGAAGAGACACACCCAAGAGCCAAGGAGATGATTTAATCAGTGGTGGTTGTTTACTGATGCTTAAGGGAGGTTAGGTTAGGTTAGGCATGGGTAGTTATTATGTATGCTAATGATGGGGTGAGTTGATGGGTGTCACAGTACCCATTAGGACGACACAGTACCTAGGAGGACGACACAGTACCTAGGCGGACGACACAGTACCTAGGAGGACGGCACAGTATCTAGGAGGACGACACTACCTAGGAAGACGACACAGTACCTAGGACGACGACACAGTACCCAGGAGGACGACACAGTACCTAGGACGACGACACAGTACCCAGGAGGACGACACAGTACCTAGGAGGACGACACAGTGCCTAGGAGGATGACACAGTACCTAGGAGGATGACACAGTACCCAGGACGACGAGGCGAGGGGTTTTGTAGCGTGAGAAAGTATTGTACTGTACTGTAGACACGACCAATGTTAACTGTAGTGTAGTGATGTCTCTCTCTCTCTCTCTCTCTCTCTCTCTCTCTCTCTCTCTCTCTCTCTCTCTCGTGTGTGTGTGTGTGTGTTCCTCCCTCCCTCCCTCCCTCCCTCCCTTTCTCTCCTTTCCCACAGAGAAAGTTCACACGGGGTAGGAGATGGCTGAGGTAGGAATGCTTCACAGGGTCGAACTGGGGAGCAAAAAAAAACGAAAGAGAGTCGTGTAGCGCATCAAGTGTTTTTTAGCTGGTTGTACTGCGTCTGTTACCTGGAGGATGTGAGCGTTTTCCAGCTAAATGTGTGTCTTGAGGTAGTGTTTTCCAGCTAAATGTGTGTCTTGAGGTAGTGTTTTCCAGCTAAATGTTTGTCTTGAGGTAGTGTTTTCCAGCTAAATGTGTGTCTTGAGGTAGTGTTTTCCAGCTAAATGTTTGTCTTGAGGTAGTGTTTTCCAGCTAAATGTGTGTCTTGAGGTAGTGTTTTCCAGCTAAATGTTTGTCTTGAGGTAGTGTTTTCCAACTAAATGTGTGTCTTGAGGTAGTGTTTTCCAGCTAAATGTTTGTCTTGAGGTAGTGTTTTCCAGCTAAATGTGTGTCTTGAGGTAGTGTTTTCCAGCTAAATGTGTGTCTTGAGGTAGTGTTTTCCAGCTAAATGTTTGTCTTGAGGTCGTGTTTTCCAGCTAAATGTTTGTCTTGAGGTCGTGTTTTCCAGCTAAGTGTGTGTCTTGAGGTCGTGTTTTCCAGCTAAATGTTTGTCTTGAGGTAGCCTCTCTCTCTCTCTCTCTCTCTCTCTCTCTCTCTCTCTCTCTCTCTCTCTCTCTCTCTCTCCTAGATAACGTGGCAGCATCCTACGAAGAAGTGGGGAGAGGGAAGGAAGGGTGATGGAAGAGAGGAGGGAAGAAAGTTGAGGAAGGGAAGAAGAGGCGGAGGAAAGGAGGAAGGGGAGGGGGGAAGGAGGAAGGAGGAAGGGGAAGGGCGAGAGGAGGGGGGAATGAGGAAGGGGAAGGGCGAGAGGAGGGGGGAAGGAGGAAGGAGGAAGGGGAAGGGGAAGGGCGAGAGGAGGAGGAAGGGGAAGGGCGAGAGGAGGAGGAAGGGGAAGGGCGAGAGGAGGAGGAAGGGGAAGGGCGAGAGGAGGAGGAAGGGGAAGGGCGAGAGGAGGGGGAAGGAGGAAGGGGAAGGGCGAGAGGAGGGGGGAAGGAGGAAGGGGAAGGCGAGAGGAGGAAGAGGGTTAGATCGTAGCCTGGGGAGACACAAGAGAAAGTTGAGGAAATGACTGTACTCTTCCTTTGGTACTTACCTGAGTACGTGTGACACCTGTACTGTCTTGGCATTTATCCAGAGTACGTGTACCACCTGTGCTGTCTTGGTTCCTTCTAGAGTACTTGTGACACCTGTAATGTACCTTAGGACATGTTCTCTCTCTCTCTCTCTCTCTCTCTCTCTCTCTCTCTCTCATACCTGGTTATTTTCACACCTGATTTTCACCTGAGATGAAGCGAAGATAATGATGGTGTTTTACACACACACACACACACACACACACACACACACACACACACACGCCATCATTGGACATAACCCCTTCTCTCACCTGCTTAAGAAAGATACGCTAATTAAGGCACCGTCTAGGCCAGGTGAGATGGATGAGGTGCGTTAATTAGCAGGTGACCAGCTTTAATGGGTGTATGAGGAACCTGTAGAAGTATATTAACAGGTGTTCAGGAGTATATTAACAGGTGTTCAGGGTATTAACAGGTGTCTAGGAGTATATTAACAGGTGTTCACGGTATTAACAGGTGTTCAGGAGTATATTAACAGGTGTTCAGGGTATTAACAGGTGTCTAGGAGTATATTAACAGGTGTTCACGGTATTAACAGGTGTTTAGGAGTATATTAACAGGTGTTCAGGGTATTAACAGGTGTTTAGGAGTATATTAACAGGTGTTCAAGAGTATATTAACGGGTGTTCAGTAGTATATTAACTTATTAACAGGTGTTCAAGAGTATACTAACAGGTGTTCAGGAGTATATTAACATATTAACAGGTGTTTAGGAGTATATTAACAGGTGTTCAGGAGTATATTAACATATTAACAGGTGTTCAAGAGTATATTAACAGGTGTTCAAGAGTATATCAACAGGTGTTCAAGAGTATATTAACAGGTGTTCAGGAGTATATTGACTTATTAACAGGTGTTCAAGAGTATATTAACAGGTGTTCAGGAGTATATTAACTTATTAACAGGTGTTCAGGAGTATATTAACAGGTGTTCAGGAGTATATTAACAGGTGTTCAGGGTATTAACAGGTGTTTAGGAGTATATTAACTTATTAACAGGTGTTCAAGAGTATATTAACAGGTGTTCAGTAGTATATTAACTTATTAACAGGTGTTCAAGAGTGTATTAACAGGTGTTCAGGAGTATATTAACTTATTAACAGGTGTTCAAGTGTATATTAATAGGTGTTCAGGAGTATATTAATAGGTGTTTAGGAGTATATTACATGTGTTTAGGGGTATATTAACAGGTGTTTAGGAGTATATTAAAAGGTGTTCAGGGTATTAACAGGTGTTTAGGATTATATTAACAGGTGTTTAGGAGTATATTAACAGGTGTTCATGAGTATATTAACATTAACAGGTGTTCAAGAGTATATTTACAGGTGTTCAGGAGTATATTACTTATTAACAGGTGTTCAAGAGTATATTAACAGGTGTTCAGGAGCATATTAACAGGTGTTCAGGGTATTAACAGGTGTTTAGGAGTATATTAACAGGTGTTCAGGGTATTAACATGTGTTTAGGATTATATTAACAGGTGTTCAGGAGTATATTAACTTATTAACAGGTGTTCAAGAGTATATTAACAGGTGTTCAGGAGTATATTAACAGATGTTCAGGGTATTAAGAGGTGTTCAGGAGTATATTAACAGGTGTTCAGGAGTATATTAACTTATTAACAGGTGTTCAAGAGTATATTAACAGGTGTTCAGGAGTATATTAACAGATGTTCAGGGTATTAACAGGTGTTCAGGAGTATATTAACAGGTGTTCAGAAGTATATTAACAGGTATTCAGGAGTATATTAACAGGTGTTCAGTAGTATATTAACAGGTGTTCAGGAGTATATTAACTTATTAACAGGTGTTCAAGAGTATATTAACAGGTGTTCAGGAGTATATTAACAGGTGTTCAGAAGTATATTAACAGGTATTCAGGAGTATATTAACAGGTGTTCAATAGTATATTAACAGGTGTTCAGGAGTATATTAACTTATTAACAGGTGTTCAAGAGTATATTAACAGGTGTTCAGGAGTATATTAACAGGTGTTCAGGAGTATATTAACAGGTGTTCAGGAGTATATTAACAGGTGTTCAGGAGTATATTAACAGGTGTTCAGGGTATTAACAGGTGTTCAGGAGTATATAAACTTATTAACAGGTGTTCAATAGTATATTAACAGGTGTTCAGGAGTATATTAACAGGTGTTCAGGAGTATATTAACAGGTGTTCAGGAGTATATTAACAGGTGTTCAATAGTATATTAACAGGTGTTCAGGAGTATATTAACAGGTGTTCAGGAGTATATTAACAGGTGTTCAGGTGTATATTAACAGGTGTTCAGGTGTATATTAACAGGTGTTGAGGATTATATTAACAGGTGTTCAGGTGTATATTAACAGGTGTTGAGGATATATTAGAATATACTCCACCAGCCACTCGATCATGCCCGTGTGTGTGTGTGTGTGTGTGTGTGTGTGTGGGGTCGGGTTAATATCGTCGCCTTTCTTAAAGTAATGGAAGTTTAAAGATATTGTTTTGAGGTATTTTGTTTGTTTATGTGTTTGTTTGTTTGTCGTTGTTTTGGTGTGTATGTTATTTTTATTTATTTATTTTTTCCTTCTTTATTTTCCTGTTCTTGTTTTCTTCTTTCTCTACTCATTTTCATTAATTCTTCTTCTTCTTCTTCTTCTTCCTTCTCCCTTCTTCTTTTTATTCTTCTTCTTCCTTCTCCCTTCTTCTTTTTATTCTTCTTCTTCTTCTTCTTCTTCTTCTTCTTCTTCTTCTTCCTTTTCCCTTCTTCTCTTTCTTCTTCTTCTTCTCTTTCTTCTTCTTCTCTTTCTTCTTCTTCTTCTTCTTCTTCTTCTTCTTCTTCTTCTTCTTCTTCTCCTCAATCAATTACACTGGTCAACAAAGTTTTTGTTGCATTGCTATAAACACTTGATTCTACCTAATTTGGGTGTGCTGATCTCATATCTGAAGTTAGTTTCTTTCTGTAAGCTCTAGTTTTTTTGCAATCAAGGTATTTTGAAATTTCAAAATTTCGTCTTCGTCTTATTGACCTCGTCGTCTATCTTGAAAAATATGTCATTAAACTGTCATTAAATTAGCTGGGTAATAAACAATAAAATATTACATATTCTAAATTTATTCAACAACACAATTTGAAACATGTTCCATCTAAAACAAAGGTTGAAATTTGTATAAAACTCATTGTTAGGTAAGAAATTTGTTACTATGAGGAGACAAAGCCCAATCACATTTTAGCCAGGTAGGAATTTGCGCTTGAAGCTCTTGCGTTTGTGAAATGTCTCAGGGCACTCTCGTTTAATGCTCCAGCAGTAGTCTGCCATCATATGTTTGTCCCATCTCCCTTGGTAGCGGTCTTCCATGGTCTTGAGATCCTGATGAAACCGCTCGCCTTGCTCGTCACTTACTGCCCCTAGGTTCTCAGGGAATCTATCAAGATGACTATATAGGAAATGGAGTTTGACACTCATATTGCATCCAAGGTCATGAAAGGCTGACAACATGGTTGCTACAAGGGTTTCATAGTTGTCAGCCTTTTTATTACCAAGAAAGTTTTCCATTACCGCCACAAATGAAAGCCATGCACCCCTTTCCTTGTCGTCCATCTTTCTGACAAAGTCTTGATCACGTACAAGTGCACGAATTTGTGGTCCATCAAACACACCTGCCTTTATCTTCTCAAATGACAAAGCAGGGTGAGCAGAGACTATGTGTTGGAAGCATTCACCATCAGTATTTAATGCTCTGACAAACTGTTTCATCAGGCCCAGCTTGATATGGAGAGGAGGAAATATGATCTTTTCTCGACTGACGATTGGATCATTGACAATGTTTGGCATACCAGCTTCCAGAGTCTCACGTAAGGGCCACTCCTTCAGGTTCCAATGCCTGTCTCTAGCTCGGCTGTCCCACATGCAAAGAAAGCAGGGATACTTTGTAAATCCTCTTTGTTGGCCAAGAAGGAAGTTCACCATTTTGAGGTCAACACAAATTGTCCAGTTGTGCTCATGGTATTTTAGCAGGTGAATCACAGTTTTAATGTCATTATACTCCTCTCGTAAGCACACAGAATGACCCACTGGAACAGCTGCATAGACATTACCATTATGTAGTAGCACACACTTCAGGCTACGCTTACAACTATCTAGAAATAATCGCCAGTCATTTGGACTATACAATGGAATCCCTAATTCCTGGAGAAGACCCGGGATATTATGACAGTAAACAAACTTATTCTCCTCTGTAAAGAATGGCACAAAATCCTGTTCCCGCTTTCTGAAATCTGAAACTTTTGTGGTCTGGTTCAGTAGAGCCTTTTCTTGCAACCTAGAAGCTAGAACTTCTGCTGCATTTTTGGAGAGACCCAAATCACGCACAAGGTCATTCAGCTCTGGCTGACTAAACTTCTGAGGGGTTGATGACTCTGGTGTACCATCAGAAGAATCGTCGGAATCTGCAAGTATTTCTTGAGTTTCATGTTCACTCTCTTGGTCTTTGTCGCTTCCCTCCTCTTCAGCTGGAGACAACCCATTAAAAACTGGAACTGGTAGCTCATCAGAGTGCAAAGTAGGTCGAATTGCTGAAGGGATACTAGGATACGATATTTTATGTCTGTTTTTCTTGCCAACACCCTTCGTATTGATCAGACAAAAATAGCAGTCAGTTGTGTGGTCCTTCGGTTCTCGCCAGGTCATGGGAATTCCGAACGGTAAGCCCTTACGTTTTCCTTTTGTCCAGTCACGCAGCATTTCTTCGCAGTTATGACACACAGCATGTGGAGCCCATTTTTTGTCTTGGTCGCCAAGAGTAAGTCCGAAGTACGCTTTATAGCCGCGCCTCACAAACGATGTTATATTGCGCCTCTGACGAATAAGCGTGAAGTATCCACAAATATAACAGAAGGCATCAGGTTTGTTCACACATTGATTTCTCTTTGTAGCCATGACCAAATCTGAAAGAAAAAACAGACAAAATTATATCTCCCTATTGATACCATAATCGTGTAATTAATTAATTTGACCGCAAACGGCTAGAATGTAAAACCTCAAATTACATGAAAACTGGAGCATGCAGAACAAAACTGGTTTCAAATATGAAATCAGCAGATCAAAAATGGTAAGAAACAGTAAAGAAATCTCATGCAACTGGGAATTATAAAAAATTTGTTGTCCTGTGTAATCATTATATTAAGGCTAATATTTACGTTTTGGCAACTTTGTACTCCAAGAGTCAGTGTTGCCGTCATTACATCACCTTAATAACACTTTACCTTCGTTTAATAGACTAATCGACCCCTGTCTCCTTTATAAGGGAGCCATTTAACTCACTTAATAATGTGAGGAAGATGACGTCATTTGAGACGAGCTTCATGAAAACTTAATGGGTGAGATTAAATGACGTCATGGGGTGAGCTTAAATGACGTCATGACAAAGATTCAATGACGTCATGGCAATGTTGTTTAATCTTGGGGGATAATGTGACGTCATGAGAAAGAGGAGGAGGAGGATTTTGAGTGTTATTGTTTTGTCATGTTGATGTTGTTGAGTGTGTGTGTGTGTGTGTGTGTGTGTGTGTGTAATAATAATTATAATTAACGGTTTATTTAAAGAGCATGGCAGCTGGAAGGCTGAACATATACAGTTACATAATTGGGGAATGGGTCACTTGGGGGAGAAATAATATACCCACCTGGTACGATGTCCTCCGTAAACTTCCTGACCTCTCGTACGTCTATGGGAAAGGGTCGCGGAAAGGAGACGTGATTGCTGCCCGTATCATCATTGGGTATGACTTTGCTTGGGAGATTGGTATCCCCGCATCCCCTGAGCAACGCTCTTGTGCATTATGCAGAAGACCAGACAGCCGCACCCTTATCCACTACCTCCTAAGATGTCCCCACACACAACGCTTCCGTGACGCCTGCTGGACCACCACTCCACGACCCCCTGACGGAGACACGATGATCCTCCCCATACTGGCCGGATACTATGTAAATAACATTGATTATGTGTTAAAGGAATATCCTTCCTTCCTTAGGCTTTAGTAAGCCCCTTTATAATATTTATACTGTATATACTTGTCACACTTGCCAGATGCTTCTGGTGTTATTGTACAGAGGTACCTAGTGACAGCACTAGGATCCCGCTTCCTCTATCAAAGAATAAACAATTGAAATTGAAATTGAATTGAAATAATATACAAGTAACATAAGTGATACAAATATGATATATAATAACTAGGTGGGGAGAAGGTCATACTACAGGGCATTTCAACATAGTGACAGTACAAAAAGGTAAGATTGACTGGGAGTGAATACACTGGCTGATTACAAGTTGTTGATAATTTTTACAATGGTTGGGACTGGGCTGTTCTTATAGCGATCAGTTCGTGCTCGTTTGGGCTGGATGCAGTTGTGGTGTCGAACAGCAATTCGCGGACGAGGGATCTCGGGTGGAAGTAGGAGCCGGTGTCGAGGATGGTGTAGAAGCTTCTTACCAAAGTTGCAGATGAGGTCGTGGTAATGGTCAGTGAGAGTCAAGAGGGTCAGTGTGTTGAGCGCTTCTTGATATGTGGAGTAGGAAGGGGAGAGAATAATCTTGCATGCCCTCTTCTGCACTTTTTCTAGGTGTTTACGTTGTGTGGCATTTAGGGAGGAAGACCAGGTGGGGGAGGCATAGGTGAGCTTGGGAAGTATGAATGTTGTGTAAACACTGAGGAGCTCGGGAGCAGGAACACCGAGGGACTTGAGTCGGCGGAGGAGGTGGAGACCGAAACTGGAGGATTTGACAACTGTACTGACGTGTGTGTGTGTGTGTGTGTGTGTCAAGCGGCTCAAATTAATCCTTTCATTACCAATTAATAAACATGTGACCCCTTAGATAATAACACACACTCTCTCTCTCTCTCTCTCTCTCTCTCTCTCTCTCTCTCTCTCTCTCTCTCTCTCTCTCTCATGAACCCTAAGCTTAGTTTCGTCAGCTTTATACAGGTAATCTTCCGTATATTCAGTATGCAAATTAGTTTCACCTCAATACGTCCACAAGTTAAGTGTTTTTCTTTTCATGTTTTTTTACTACCAGACGGTCAGTGTTGGGGTATAGGAGGATGCCTTAACTTAACCTAACCTAACCACATACACCAACACGCACGTACACCGACAGTCCGATACTCACTTTCACGACCACAAGACGACCACTCAACCAGAACGACCCAGACCTGTAGCCTCCTCGACGCCTCCCACTCACGACCTAAGCGCCGGATCCTGTTATAAAGGATTCAATCCCGTTTAAAGAGTATTGGATCATCTATTATGGAATCCGATACTTTTTATAGACTTTGGGTCGGTTTTTAAGGAATTTGATCCCTTTTTATAGACTTTGAGTCGTGTTTTTAAGGGATTGGATCCTGTATCAGACATTGGAGTCTCTTTTAAATGATTCGATCCCTTATAGAGAGTTTGAGTCGTGTTTTAAAGGATTTTATGCCTTTTAAAGAGGAAAGGGTCAAGTTTTTAAAGGATTCGATCCCTTTTAGAGACGTCGGATCCTCTTTTAAAGGATCCTGTTGAAGACGATTCAATCCTTTACGACGGCGGATCCCCTCATCAAAGCATTCGATCCTCCTTTACGACGGGGGATCCTCTTATCATGGCATTCGATCCCATTTCAAGTCATCAGATACTCTATTGAGAGATCGATTGTCAATTTTTTTCCTCTCGTGTTTACGTCTTTTGTCGAAATTTATTGCCGCGGATCTTTTATCTCTTGGGATATTTTTAAGGGGACTTTTTTTCTGTGTGTTTTTGGGTTATAAATGTCCGGCAGGGCTTTGGTGGACGAGATGAAAACGACTTTTTTTTCGGGTGGGGGAGGAGAGGAAGGGAGAGGGGGGCCAGTGGTAGGGGAGAAAGGGGGGCAGGGATGAGGGAGAGGGGGAGGGGAGGGGGGAGAGAGAGAGAGAGAGAGAGAGAGAGAGAGAGGGAGAGAGAGAGAGAGAGAGAGAGAGAGAGAGAGAGAGAGAGAGAGAGAGAGAGAGATTAAAGATATCTTATTTAAACTAATGTCCAGGTAGGTGTTAACTGGTCACGGTGTAGTTACTTTAAGTTATGACACAGGTAAGGTGATGCCCCTGTACACCTGTCCCCCCCTCCCACCCCCTCCCCCTCTCTCTCACCTGTCTTGAGGGGAATGGGAAACGAGATGGAGGTGGGGGGGAGAGAGGGGGTTGATGGGGATGTGGGAAAGAGAAGAGGGAGAGGCAGGGAGGGGATGATGAAGAAGGGGAGAAGAAGAAGGAGGGGGAGAGGAAAGGACAGGGTGGAATAGGAAGGGGAGAGAGGGGGAGGGATAGTTGAAGAGAACGGATGGGATGTTGAGGAAGAAGGAACGAGAGGAGGAGAGGTTTCTTCCTTCCCTTTTCTTCCTCTTCTTCCTTCCTACCTTCCTTCCTCCTCACTTTTCCTTCTTTCCTTCTTTTTTCCTCCTTTATTCTCCCCTCTTCCTTCCTTCCTTCCTCCCTTTTCAACTCCCTCCTCCTTCCATCCTTCCTTTATCCCTCTTCCTTCCTTCCTTCCTTCCTTCCTTCCTCCCTTTCCAACTCCCTCCTCTTTCCATCCTTCCTTTATCCCTCTTCTTCCTTCCATCCTTCCTTTATCCCTCTTCCTTCCTTCCTTCCTTCCTTCCTCCCTTTCCAACTCCCTCCTCCTTCCTTCCTTCCTTCTCTACAACACATTATTCCTCACTGATTATACGATTATATTTTATGACCACTACGTCACATGGCTTAGTCTGACCTGTTGTGTGAGAGAGAGAGAGAGAGAGAGAGAGAGAGAGAGACTATAACACAAGATATTACAAACTGTCTACATTAGCGTAAATCTCGCCTGTAAATTATCCCCTAACCTAACCTAACCTAACCTAACCTGTCATCACTATTTACAAGTTGCGTGTGAGCGTATATGCAGGACTTGGCTGGAGTTAATTCATGCGTTAACTCAGTACGTGTTTTTAAGAGTCGGTAAATTTGTGTATGTATACGCTTGAACGATGCGTAGGAGTGTGTGTGTGTGTGTGTGTGTGTGTGTGTGTGTGTGTGTGTGTGTGTGTGTATAACTCATGCGTATATGGTTAAAGAAGGTGTTTTTTTTACGCCAGTGTATCATGAAGTGCGTAGGAGGGATTATTATACGGACCACCCAGCTCTCTCTCTCTCTCTCTCTCTCTCTCTCTCTCTCTCTCTCTCTCTCTCTCTCTCTCTTAGGGTTATTTTCTTAGGGCAATTAAATCCCCCAATGGCCCTTACCCTCCTACAGCTCTTATTCCCTTCCTCACAGCCCTCATCCCCCATCCCTTATCTTCCCAGCCATTACACCCTGCCCTTATCCCCAGCCCTTACACCCATCTCTTACCCCTAGCCATTATCCCCAGCCCTTACACCTAGCCCTTATCTCCCAAGCCCTCACCCCTAGCCCTAATCCCACAGCCCTTACCCCCAGCCTTATCTCCCCAGTCGTTATCTCCCCCATCCCTTATCCCCAGCCCTTAGCCCATACCCCCAGCCCTTAACTATAGGGGCAGGTCGTGACTAGGGTAGACCCGCCGTGAACAACCAGGCTCCTTTAGACATTCTCAGACGTGGTGTGTCCCCGAGTGTGATGCTGAGAGAGAGAGAGAGAGAGAGAGAGAGAGACAGAGACAGAGAGAGAGAGAGAGCTCATTATAGACAGAGAGAGAGAGAGACAGAGTTCATTATAGGTAGAGAGAGAGAGCATTACAAATCACCATTGCACCACAAACAAGTATACTGGGTAATGACACACACACACACACACACACACACACATACACCTGAGAATCTGTGGGCAGGTCCGTCGTGATTATGGTTATCACTTTACTGCCCCGAAATTAGATGTAGCGAGGCAGGGAGGGAAGACAGTGCCATCCCACCCCCGCTACTGCCGCCGCTAAGGTCGAGGTGGTGAGAGGCGGTGTGTGGAAGCCCTGTATATTGTGGGGTGTTGTGGGGAGGGAGTGGAGGGGTGTGGGGTGGGAGTGGAGGGGTGTGGGGAGGGAGTAGAGGGGTGTGGGGAGGGAGTGGAGGGGTGTGGGAGGGAGTGGAGGGGTGTGGAGAGGGAGTGGAGGGGGTGTGGGGAGGGAGTGGAGGGGTGTGTGGAGGGGTGTGGGGTGGGAGTGGAAGGGTGTGGGGAGGGGTGCAGGGAGGGGTGTGGAGAGGGGTGTGGAGGGTTGTGGAGGGGGTGCAGGAAGGGGTGTGGAGAGGGGTGTGGAGGGGGGTGCAGGAAGGGGTGTGGAAGGGTGTGGAGGGGTGCAGGGAGGGGTGTGGAGAGGGGTGCAGGAAGGGATGTGGAGAGGGGTGTGGAGAGGGGTGTGGAGAGGGGTGTGGAGGGGGTGCAGGAAGGGGTGTGGAGAGGGGTGTGGAAGGGGGTGCAGGAAGGGGTGTGGAGGGTTGTGGAGGGGGGTGCAGGAAGGGGTGTGGAGTGGGGTGTGGAGGGTTGTGGAGGGGGTTGCAGGAAGGGGTGTGGAGAGGGGTGTGGAAGGGTGTGGAGAGGTGTGGAGAGGGGTGCAGGAAGGGATGTGGAGAGGGGTGCAGGGAGGGGTGTGGAGGGGTGTGCAGGGAGGGGTGTGGAGGGGTGTGGAGGGGGTGCAGGGAGGGGTGTGGAAGGGTGTGCAGGGAGGGGTGTGCAGGGGTGTGCAGGGAGGGGTGTGGAGGGGTGCAGGGAGGGGTGTGGAGAGGGGTGCAGGGAGGGGTGTGGAGAGGGGTGCAGGGAGGGGTGTGGAGAGGGGTGTGGAGGGGTGTGGAGGGAGGAGTGCAGGGAGGGGTGTGGAGGGGTGTGCAGGGAGGGGTGTGCAGGGAGGGGTGTGGAGAGGGGTGCAGGGAGGGGTGTGGAGAGGGGTGCATGGAGGGGTGTGGAGAGGGGTGCAGGGAGGGGTGTGGAGAGGGGTGCAGGGAGGGGTGTGGAGAGGGTTGCAGGGAGGGGTGTGGAGAGGGGTGCAGGGAGGGGTGTGGAGTGGGGTGCAGGGAGGGGTGTGGAGAGGGGTGCAGGGAGGGGTGTGGAGGGGGGTGCAGGGAGGGGTGTGGAGGGGGGTGCAGGGAGGGGTGTGGAGAAGGGTGTGGAGAGGGGTGCAGGGAGGGGTGTGGAGAGGAGTGCAGGGAGGGATGTAGAGAGGGGTGCAGGGAGGGGTGTGGAGAGGGGTGCAGGGAAGGGTATGGAGAGGGGTAGGGAGGGATGTGCAGAAATGTGTGGGGAACGGAGGCGTGTAGGGAGAAGTGGAGGAATGTGAGGAAGGGTGGATGGGCATGGAGGAGAGTTAAGGAGGGTAGAA
The DNA here is from genome assembly GCA_958450375.1 of Homarus gammarus. NCBI lineage: Eukaryota > Metazoa > Arthropoda > Malacostraca > Decapoda > Nephropidae > Homarus > Homarus gammarus. Next base: position 670,064 of record CAUDMG010003162.1, on the reverse strand, counting down.
AGGAGGTGGAGAGAGGAGGGGTAAACGTAACCCCTTGCCCCCTCAGCATAACACCAGAATGACGTTCCCGGCTGAAATTAGCTAAGCTTAGGTTAGGTTTGGTTAGGTTAGATTAAGTTAGGTTAGGTTATGTTAGGTTTAGTAAGGTTAGGTTTGGTACGGTTAGATTGGGTCAGGGTGGATCAAATTAGGTTAGATCGGGTTAGGTTAGGTCATGCTAGTTTAGGTTAGATTAGTTGAGATTAGGTGAGGTGTCATCCATCACCCACCAAACACCTGTCTCTCTCTCAGCTCTCCTGTGTCCATCACACACACACACACACACACACACACACACTACTACTACTACTACTACTACTACTACTACTACTACTACTACTACTACTACTACTACTACTACACCTTCGCCACCATTTTATTACCTTGAAAATAAATATCCTAATACATAAATAGCTATCCTAGTTGTCTTGAGTTAGTTGAGCTGCAGATCTATGCAGTATTCAGTGACTGTTGCCTCGTAGTCAATATCTGCAGCTGTTGTCGGCTTTGGGGCCGATGCTCTCTACTACTACTACTACTTTGCTGTCACTCGGAATCGAGTATGACGATCATCCAGCTATGATACAATGATATGAGTTATTAAGGATGTCACCTTCGTTGGTGAGCTCTGAGGTGCCTAAAGAGGCCGATACAGGACCGGCAGGGTCGTCCACAGGTGTGGCACGCATAGAGGGCTACATCTAGTGCGGGAGGGGCGGCGGCAGCGTCTTTCCGGCGCTGGAGCTTGTCTGCCTCGTTATGCAGTCGGACTAACTCGAGAGTATCAACACCTCGTGTGGTGATCCTCCAAGTGTTACTGTGTGGAGTAATTTTCTCCCCAGGTGAAGGGGTCGATTTGGACATTTTTCAGGTTTGTCTCAAGACTATTATTATACCTCTTCAGTTGCCCGCCAGCGTTACGTTTACTATTCGTTAGATGATTGTAAAGTAGCTGCTTTGGCAGTCTACTGTCGTCCATGCAGGTAACATGCCCAGTTTAACGTAGTTGTTCATGGATAATGGTAGCCTCGATGCTCCTACAGTTGGTGTCAGGGAGAATACTGGCATTTGTTCTCTTGTCTTCCCAGAGAACTCGGAGGATGGAACGTAGACTACGTTGTTGAAAGTTTTCAGACTCCTTAAGGTGCCTCCTGTATGTGACCCATGTCTCGCTGCCATATAGCAGGGTGGAGAGGGCCACTACTCGATATATGTGCAACTCTGTAGATAATTTCAGCTCTCTACAGCTGAAGACACGGGTACGGAGTCCGCCAAAGGCTTCAGATGCACATCTGATCGGATGTTGAATCTCTTCATCGATGTCTGTGGTGGTGGACAGGTGGGAGCCGAGATACTGAATGTGGGTAACATTACTGTTAAGCTGGATGGATGGTGGAGGTGGGGCTGGACCAGGGGCGGACTGAAAGAGAATCTGAGTCTTACATACATTTTCGAGGCCAAAGTGTGCATACGCATCTGTGTAGGCGTCCAGGATCTCCCGTAGGTCGCATACAGTGTTAGCGACAAGTGTGAGGTCGTCTGCATACTGAAGTTCAGTAATGGAAGCTGCCGACACCTTTGTTCCTGCCTGGAGTCGCCTTAGGTTGAAAAGACCTTTCGTCTGGTACTGGATGTCGACCCCACCAGCTAAATTGGCACTGGCATGAATAAGGAAGGCAGCCAAGAAAATGGAAAAGAGATTTGGTGCCAGTACGCATCCTTGTTTTACCCCCTTTTGGATGGGAAAGAACTCTGACTGGGTGCCATTGTGCAGGACACTGCCGTTCATGCCATCGTGGAGTTGCCTCACGATGGTGATGAATTTTGGTGGGCAGCCAAAACGGCTGTGGATCCGCCAGAGGGCTTCTCTGCATGTTGACCAACTCGAAGGCCTTGGTTAGGTTGATGAAGGTGATGTACAGGTCATGACGCTGTTCTCTGCACTTTTCCTGTATCCGGCGGCAGCAAAGATCATGTCAGTGGTACCACATGATGGTCTAAAGCCACATAGAGATTCTAGAAGGAAGTTTTCCATCTCAGGAAGAAGTCTGTTTAGGAGGACTTTGGGCGATAATCTTGCCAGCTACGGACAGCAGCGAGATCCTGCAGTAGTTGCCACAGTCTGACAGTTCTCCCTTGTTTTTATAAATATTGACAATGGAGGCTTCTTTAAGGGGTCCTCCTGCTTTATATACCTCGGCTGGGACTCCATCAGGCCGAGGCTTTGTTATTTTTCATCTGTTTGATTGTAGTAGCTACCTTATCCAGGGATGTAGGATAACTGAGGTGGGTCAGCTGTGGGTGCTGAGGAACCTGCTGGGTAGTCATGACATCCACATCAGTGTTTCGGTTGAGCAGTGAATGGTGGTGCTATTTCCAGCGCTGAAGGAGGCCTTGTTCACCTTTAATTAGGGAATTACCGTCAGATGAGCGGAGGTTGGCTGCGCCATGAGAGATTGGCCCATAAAATGTTTTGGTGGAATTAAAAAGATCTCGCATCTTTTGTTGATCTGCAAGTTTTTGTGTTTCACATGCATTATTTTTAAACCAGTCGTTCTTTAGATTGCGAAATTCACGCAGGGCCGCAACTTTCTTCTCACGGAAGGTATCAGCTTTGGTCCGACACTGAGGGTTGTTCTGCCAGTAGTTAAAGCAGCACCTTTGTCATTGACAAGTACATTGATTTCCGGGCCATTTTTATCAAACAAGTCCTGGTGCAATCTTTCGACCTGGCCGAGGGTCTCGTTGCAGGTTTTTGTCATGACAGTGTCGAGAATACCCTATTCGTCACTGGGATTTGGGTTGTTTGTTGTCGGGTTGTTTATCAGCCCATGTTCGAGCTGCTCTCTGAAAGCATGTGCTACCACTAGATCCTCCAGACACTTAGTGTTAAAACCTCTTCTGAAGGCTTGTTACCTTCACTGTTTTGGGGCGACGTGAAGTGAGAGTTTGGCTTTGATGAGCTGTTGATCAGTGTCACAGTGGTCTGAGCCACGCATGGCTCGGGTGATGAGGACATCTTGGCGATCTCTTTCTCTGACAATGATGTAGTCAATGAGATGCCAGTGTTTGGATCGTGGGTGTTGCCACGATCTCTTGAACGAATTGTGGGCCTGCCTAAACAAGGTATTGATGATAGTGAGGTTGTGTGCAGCACACTTGCTGAGGAGTAGGAGGTCGTTGGGATTACACTTGCCTAGTCCATTTCTACCCATGATTCCCTGCCATATGTTAGCACACACACACACACCTGCAACAGTGCTTAAATCTAGAATATATCTCCATAGTCGAGAGAAAGAGAGAGAGAGAGAGTTAGAGAGAGAGAGACGTGGCCTTATTGAAGGAGGAAGCCGATACCCTCCCGCCAGCGGCCACGGGTCAAGTAATTATGATAATGTGTGCTTACCTGCTGCGGCTCCTCCCTCCTCACCTTCGTCAGTAGGGGGATGTCAGCATCATATGTGTCGAGGGAGTGATGTCAGCCTCATTAACCTCTCTCTCTCTCTCTCTCTCTCTCTCTCTCTCTCTCTCTCTCTCTCTCTCTCTCTCTCTCTCAGCTGTGGTGGGGACCGTCAAACAAGGAGCCATAAAGGGGGGGGGGGGTGTCTAGAGGGTCTTAAAAGGGTAGTTTAGATGGCTGTGTGTGTGTAATAATAATAATAATAATAATAATAATAATAATAATTAACGGTTTATTGAAAGAGCATGGCAGCCGGAAGGCTGAAAATATACAGTTACATAATTGGGGAATGGGTCACCTGGGGGACAAATAATATACAGGTAACATAAGTGATACAAATATGATATATAATAACTAGGTGGGGAGAAGGTCATACTACAGGGCGTTTCAACATAGTGACAGTGAGAAAGATAAGATTGGCTGGGAGTGAATACACTGGTTGATTACAAGTTGTTGATAATTTTTACTGTGGTTGGGACTGGGCTGTTCTTATAGCGATCAGTAGGTGCTCGTATGGGCTGGATGCGGTTGTGACGTCGAAGAGCAATTTGCGGACAAGGGATCTCGGGTGGAAGCAGCAGCCGGTGTCGAGGATGGTGCAGAAGCTTCTCACCAAATTTGCAGATGAGGTCGGGGTGATAATCAGAGAGAGCCGAGAAGGTCAGTGTGTTGAGCGCTTCTTGATATGTGGAGTAGGAAGGGGAGAGAATAATCTTGCATGCCCTCTTCTACACTTTTTCTAGGTGTTTACGTTGTGTGGCATTTAGGGAGGAAGACCAGGTAGGGGAGGCATAGGTGAGCTTGGGAAGTATGAACATAAGATCATAAGAAAATAAGGAGTCTGCAATAGGCCGGTTGGCCTGTTCATGGCAGCTCCTGTCGAGAGTTACTACCACTCTCTATCATCCATGAATCTATCTAGCCTCCTTTTGAAACTTTCCAGCGTTCCAGCACTTACTACAAAGTTGCTAAGCTTGTTCCACTCGTCCACCACCCTATTTGTGAGCTAGTTCCTTCATCTCCCTCCTAAACCTAAACTTGTTGAGTAAACACTGAGGAGCTCGGGAGCAGGAACACCAAGGGACTTGAGTCGGCGGAGGAGGTGGAGACGGAAACTGGAGGATTTGGCAACTGTACTGTCGTGTGTGTGTGTGTGTGTGTGTGTGTGTGTACTTGTACCTGTACTTGTAATATTGTTTATTAATTAGTGAGGTGAGGAGGACCAGTGTGTGTGGACGAGGTAAAGGTACAGTTGCGACAGTGGGGTACATGACAGGCATTGTGGGCGTGTGCGGGCGTGTATGGCTCATTGTGCTGGCGTGGGCATCCTTGTGAGGGCGTGTTTGCCGGTGTGTGGGCGTGCATGGATCAGTGCGTGGGAGTGTAGGCCGGTGTGTAGTCGTGTATAGATCAGAATGTGGGAGTGGATATCCTTGTGTAGGCGCCTAAGCCGGTGTGTAGCGTGCATGGATAAGTGTGTGGGCGTGGGTATGTACTGTAGTGTATTGGAGAGTAGTTCTTCCAGCCGCCCCCAAAAGCTACCCACACATACTTGTAAATCTGGTTATAGTTATGTTGATTATGGGCGGCATGGGCGTAGGCGTGGACGGCGTGAATATGAACACCAGTGACGTGGTATAGTTAGCAGTGTGGGCGGCGGTGGTAGCAGTGACAGGCACAGTGATGACACTGACCGCAATGACGTGGGCGTGGGTAGTGCGGGTGGCATGACAGACTGCTCATTAGCGCCGCAGATAACAAGGGCGGCGTGTGAGGCAGGTTGTGGACTGCCGTCACGCCCGTGCTGACGCTGGTAGTTACGTGGGCGGGGTGGGCGGGACACCCACAATCACACCCAGTCGTTTGGGTACAAATTGGTGGGACAACCTTCATGTTTCTTGTCCTAAATAACATAAAATATTAATCTGTACCTGTGTGTGTGTGTGTGTGTGTGTGTGTGTGGTCAGATGTAGGTCAAAGGCGTGAGGACAGCTGACCACAGGCTGCCCATATAGTCACGTCTGGCTTTCACCACCACCGCCACTACTACTGTAGGTGTAGGTGTACTACTGTAGGTGTAAGTGTACAACTGTATGTGTAGGTGTACTACTGTAGGTGTAGGTGTACTACTGTATGTGTAGGTGTACTACTGTAGGTGTAGGTGTACTACTGTAGGTGTAGGTGTACTACTGTATGTGTAGGTGTACTACTGTAGGTGTACTACTGCAGAGTAGTTGTACTACTGTATGTGTAGGTGTACTACTGTAGGTGTACTACTGTATGTGTAGGTGTACTACTGTAGGTGTAGGTGTACTACTGTATGTGTAGGTGTACTACTACAAACCCCACACAACACCCCCACATTATTGGCCAAAGGAAGGCTATAGGTAGAAGGATAAATCGTGGCGAAACTTACCTCCAGGAGTATTATATGGTATTGACCGGTAGCGTTAAGACCGAGGTAAGAAGAGCCAAGAGGAACTATGAACTGAAGATAGCTGGGGAGGCAAAAACAAACCCCAAAGGATTCTACCAAATGTATCAAACTAAAACACGAGATAAGATTGGACCAATACGGTCAGATACCGGCGAGCTAACTGATAATGACGGAGAAATGAGCAATAATCTGAATAAATATTTTTCAACAGTTTTCACCACCGACAATTTAAACATGATACCCGAGGCACCGACTCTGTTCAGAGATAGTGAAGAAAACAAATTAAGCGAGATAGTAGTGACTAGTAACGATGTTAATAAGTAAATAGACAAACTGAAGCCTAATAATTCGCCTTGTCCCGATGAGATATTTGCCAGAGTATTAAAGGAATGCAAGGAAGAGCTTAGTATGCCCTTAGCAAAGTTGTTTAACATGTCCTTAAAAACAGGTGTAGTACCAGAATCCTGGAGGATAGCGAATGTAATACCGATTTTCAAGAAGGGGGATAGATCACTGTCCTCAAACTACCGCCCAATCAGTCTAACATCAATAGCAGGTAAATTACTAGAATCAATTATATCAAACTCAATTCGAAACCACCTGGAGAAGCACAAGTTGATGAATGATTCCCAACATGGCTTCACAAGCGGGCGTTCATGTCTAACTAATCTATTAACATTCTTTTCATCAGTTTTCGAATCCGTGGACGAGGGGCACAATTATGATGTGGTATATCTCGACTTTAGCAAAGCCTTCGACAGAGTCCCCCACGAAAGACTAATTAGAAAGGTAGAAGCTCATGGCATCAAAGGTGACATCCTTAAATGGATTAGGGCGTCGTTACGGGACAGGAAACAGCGAGTGAGCATTAACGGCACTAAGTCTCATTGGAGCAACGACACAAGTGGAGTTCCCCAAGGCTCAGTACTTGGACCATTATTATTTATTATATCCATAAACGACATAGATATCGGCACTAATTAAATCTGATGAGGACTCTGCAAAACTACAGGAAGATCTAAACAAATTTTTTGATTGGTCGAAAAAATGGCAGATGAAATTCAGTGTGGACAAATGTAAAGTACTCAGTATAGGAGATGTAAACAGGGAGACCAGTTACCAGGTGAACAACGATGCCATAGTGGAATCCGACTGCGAGAGAGATTTAGGAGTAATGATAAGTAGGAATCTTAAGCCAAGTAAACAATGTGTTTTTGCTCATAACAAGGCTAATATAGTACTTGGGTTCATACAAAGGAGTGTTAGTTACAAGACTAGCGAGGTCATCTTAAAATTATATCTAGCGCTTGTGAGACCACACCTGGATTACGCAGTTCAGAATAGATATAGAATTATTGGAAAGAATCCAGAAGAGAATGACAAGACTAATCCCGGGCATTAGGAACCTTGAATACAGAGACAGGTTAAAGCATCTTAATTTGCACTCCCTCGAGAGACGTAGAGTGAGGGGTGACATGAAGTCAGGGTTAAACAAAGGGGACATTACGAAGGTACTCAAACTATCCAACCAGGAGCGAACTCGTAACAATGGTTTTAAATTAGACAAATTTTGATTTCGGCGTGAAATAGGTAGACATTGGTTTGGAAACAGAGTAGTGGATGAATGGAACAAGTTACCAAATATCATCATTAACTCGAATAAGCTGGATAGCTTCAAACATAGGTTGGATGCATATATGAGCAATAGGGGTTGGGTATAAACGGGACTGCCCAGTATGGGTCAATAGGCCCGCTGCAGTTTCCTCCATTCTTATGTTCTTATGTACACCCCTACACAACACCCCCACACAACACCCCCACATTACACCCCCACACCACACTCCCACACAACACCCCCACACTACACCCCTACACAACACCCCCACACAATACCCCCACACTACACCCTCACACAACACCCTCACACAACACCCCCACACTACACCCCACACTACACCCCCACACTACACCCTCACACTACACCCCCACACAACACCCTCACACTACACCCCTACACAACACCCCTACACAACACCCCTACACAACACCCCCACACTACACTCCCACACTACACCCCCACACAACACCCCCACACAACACCCCCACACAACATCCCCACACTACACCCCCACACTACACCCCCACACAACACCCCCACACAACATCCCTACACTACACCCCCACACTACACCCCCCCACACTACACCCCCCACACTACACCCCCCCCCACACACTACACCCCCCCACACTACACCCCCCACACTACACAATTTACAAAATGTTATCCCTGAAGAAGAATAAATAATTTGTTTTATTCTCCCAAGACTCTACAATTTCCTGCCAATTGTCTGAGTGAGGCGTGAAATAACAGGAGCAAAATAAGAGTTATGAAGCGTGAATGAGACATAAGGTGATTTTATTGCTCATGTAAGATACAGAACTCTGGTAAGTTCTTGGGGAGTCATAAAAAACAACGAATGATCACCGAGCAAAATAATTCCGAGACATAAAATTAGTAGCAAAAAGATGTGGAGAGTGAGACAATAGAGCCGTTTATTGCTCATTGGAGGGTATACGATTATCTTGCTCCGATACATGAATTCACCAGGAGCAAAAAAAGACCGATAATTGAGACACTAATCAAGGTCATTTTATAGCTCAGAGAGATGGTTGACTTTTGTGTATGGCTGACGAGTTACTGTGGTGAGGTGTGGTGAGGTGAGGTGAGGTGAGGTGGTCAGGGAGGAGGAGGAGGAAGTGTGGTGACTGAGGAAGGAAGAGCGAAGGAGAGTGGAGGAAGAGGAAATGGAGGGTGAGGGAGAAGGAGTAGAAGGAAGGGTGAAGTAGGAAAAGGAGAACGGTGAGGGAGGGAGGTAGAGGAGAAGGGTGAGGGAGGAGGAGTAGAAGGAAGGGTGAAGTAGGAAAAGTTGGAATAGTAGACGTAGGGAGTGGAGGAGGAAGGGTGAGGGAGGGAGGGAGGGAGCAGGAAGGGAGGGTGCTGGAGGGAGGGAGCAGGAAGGGAGGGTGCTGGAGGTAGAGGAGAAGGGTGAGGGAGGGAGGGAGTAGGAAGGGAGGGTGATGGAGGTAAAGGAGAACGGTGAGGGAGGGAGGGAGGTAAAGGAGAAGGGTGAGGGAGGGAGCAGGAAGGGAGGGTGATGGAGGTTAAGGAGAACGGTGAGGGAGGGAGGGAGGTAAAGGAGAAGGGTGAGGGAGGGAGGGAGTAGGAAGGGAGGGTGATGGAGGTAAAGGAGAACGGTGAGGGAGGGAGGGAGGTAAAGGAGAAGGGTGAGGGAGGGAGGGAGCAGGAAGGGAGGGTGATGGAGGTTAAGGAGAACGGTGAGGGAGGGAGGGAGGTAAAGGAGAAGGGTGAGGGAGGGAGGTAAAGGAGAAAGGTGAGGGAGGTAGGTAGAAGAGAAGGGTGAGGGAGGTAGAGGAGAAGGGTGAGGGAGGTAAAGGAGAAGGGTGAGGGAGGGAGGTAGAGGAGAAGGGTGAGGGAGGTAAAGGAGAAGGGTGAGGGAGGGAGGTAGAGGAGAAGGGTGAGGGAGGTAAAGGAGAAGGGTGAGGGAGGGGGTAGCAGGAAGGGAGGGTGACGGAGGTAAAGGAGAACGGTGAGGGAGGGAGGGAGGGCCACGTGAGCAGCGGTTGTTGTGGTGGTGGCTGTGGTTGGGCCGTCAAGACCAAGGGTGAGTTGCAACCACAAGATTACTTTAATGTAAGCCCTTAAAATCTCTCTTGTCTTCCCTCCCTCCCTCCGTCCCTCCCTCCCTCCCTCCCTCCCCTACACATAAACATTATAGAATCATCATAACTATATCATTATTGTGTAAGGTGTCTCGTGTTTACAATGTATCAACACTATAGGCCACAAATAATGGCTTCTTTTGTCAATTTTTTGGGGCATCTAAGAAAGAAGTTCAATTTATCCACCAAATTCTTTTTTGTTTTTTTGTATTCCTGTGATTTTAACTTATAAATGTGTTTGTACTTATTAACCAGTGTTTGTAAGTACATATTTATACCTGTTAAGTGTTTAAGTCAATAATATTACCGAGTATTTTACTAAAAGTGTTTCTGTCGTTAATAAGAACATTTATAAGTACATCTATCTACTTAAATAACGGATAAGTAGACAGTGTTACCGAGTCTTCTACTTATACTAATATTTTTACTTAGCAACAGGAGTTTATAAGTATATCTCTCCACTTAAGTAAACGGATAAGTGAGGCTGGACAACAACAACAACAAAAAACTGTTTAAGTGTGGTAGTTCTAGTTTGTATTGACGTAATCAGTGACTCTAATTGGTCGTTTGTTGTTTGGCTGGGCTCTTAGGGCTCGTTAACTACTGTACAAGGTGCGATGTCATTGGCTGAGGTGATGGTTAACACAGGTGTGGTTATTTGCGGGTGTGTGTGTGGTGTGTGTGTGTGAGAGAGAGAGAGAGAGTGTGTCACTCTCTCTCTCTCTCTCTCTCTCTCTCTCTCTCTCACTTTGGAATCTAGGATGAACAGTGGCGTCGATATGAACCTTATTTGGACAGTTGGCTCCTAATGACTGAGGAGTCTCGCCTGGGAAAAAAAATATGGATTCTTTCCTCTTTGGGGGTTCATCAGATACGGGAGAGGTTGTGTGGTTGGTGTTGTGGTTGTGTGGTTGGTGTTGTGGTTGTTTGGTTGGTGTTGTGGTGCCTCTTACGCCCACCTATGAACGTCCACATATTATATACTATTCCACCCATATCCACGCCCACTTATATTTTGCCCATACCCACTGCTTCCCCGCCCACGTTATATATAATTTATCTGTTTGTAAATCATTCCTCACGTCCCTCCCACCACTCCTTCCCATCCTTCCCTTCTCACCCTTCCCTTCCCTCCCTTCCCTTCCCTACCTATCCTCTCCTCCCTACCCTATCCTTCACATCCCTTCATTCTCCTTTCATCCTCTCCCTCCCTCTTATCTACTCCTATCTCATTATCTCTCCCCCCCCCTCCCTCCCATCCTTACCCCCCCCCCCAAACCCCGTCCCTTCGTCAGGATAGAGATCACTGTAGGAGGTGGGACAGGTGTGATCCATCAGTAGTACCTGCCTGACGGAGGAGACCTGAGGCTGCAGGTGTCCTTCCATACATCATAGTTACTGACCACCATTTTGGGGGTGCTTATCTGACCCCCCTCCCTTCCCTTCCCTTCCCTTCTCCCCTCCCCAAGCTGAGTGATTAAAGACCCTCCCATCCCAGTCAAGCTGTGTGGTAGATCAAGATGCTCCCATTTAAAGACCCTCCAGCCGTGTGATGACTCAAGACCCTTCCCCCCCCAGCCATGTGATGACTCAAGACCCTTCCCCCCAACCGTGTGATGACTCAAGACCCTTCCCCCCAGCCGTGTGATGACTCAAGACCCTTCCCCCCCAGCCGTGTGATGACTCAAGACCCTCCCCCTCCAGCCATGTGATGACTCAAGACCCTTCCCCCCAGCCGTGTGATGACTCAAGACCCTTCCCCCAGCCATGTGATGACTCAAGACCCTTCCCCCCAGCCATGTAATGACTTAAGACCCGCAGCTGCTAACAACCGCTACAAAGACCTAAAGAAGACCACTCTGCTGTACATCCGTTTCCGATACAAAGACCAGAGTCACTAGACGCCGCTTAAGACCACCTGACCATAAGCCACCTCTTGGATACTTCACTGCAAAGACCAATTAGTATGGCTAAGACCACAAATGTCCTCCATTGGAAAGACCACTTCAACTTGAACCTAAAAGACCTCGACTTGCAGACTACTTTTTTTGGGGGTCCATCCGCCCGTCTAGGTGTCTGTCTGTCTATCTTCTCTGTCTGTCTGTCCTGTCTGTCTGTATGAGCGTTTGTCTATCTGTCTCCATAGGTTACTGTCTGTATGTCTGAATAATTGTCTTGGTGTCTATGAATGCCAGATACAAAGACATGATACACACACACACACACACAGGTAGCAGTAGTAATAAGCAGGCATCCCGTAGGTCACCCTTCCACCACCTCCTCATAATTTATAGGCGACCTGGCAACTCCCGTTCATGTTGTTATTGTTTCTCTTCCTCCTTCTCCTCCTCCTCCTCCTCCTCCTCTCTTTCTCACCCTCTTCCTCCTCCTCGTCCCTCACCCCTCCTCCTCGTCCCTCACCCCTTCCTGTTCCTCCTCCCCTGACCCATCTACTCTCACTCTCTCCCCTAGCGCGTCTCTCCCTCCCTCGCCTCTCTCAATCAGGAAAGAAAAAGACTTATTGATCTCGAAGTGAAGGAGGGAGGGAGGGTAGGGAAAGGGAGGGAGAGTAGGGAGAGGGAGGGAGGGAGGGTAAGGGAGTGTAGAGGGAGGAGGTTGGGGTGGGGGTTGGGGGTGAGGGGTGTAGCGGTAGTCAGGAGGTGTAGGCAAGGGTAAAGAGAAGGGGGAGGGTAAGGGAGGGGTGTAGGGGAGGGGTAAAGGGGTGAGGGAGAGGTAAGGGTATAGGAGAAGGGGTAAAAGGGTGTAAGGGAAGGGTAAAAGGGCATGTGGTGATTTTTCCTTCTTAGTGAAAAAAGATGAATTGATTGATTTTTTCGATTTTTTTTTTGTAATTTAATGATGTTATTATTGTTGTTGTTGTTGTTGGTGTTGTTGGTGTTGGTGTTGTTGTTGTTGTTGTTCATAATAATAAAGTCAAAAATATCAAGAGATAGAGACGGAATGACTTAGAGAGAGAGAGAGAGAGAGAGAGAGAGAGAGAGAGACTTTCACACAGCGGACCACCAATTACTTCATTGTATAATTTAGTGGTACAAAAGAACTGATTATTTGGTCGAAATTATCATAATGAGGGGACAACACGACCCCCTCCCCCCTATACCCCCTCCTTACCCCCTACACCCCCTCCTTACCCCCTACACCCCCAACACCCCCTCCTTACCCCCTACACCCTCTCCCTAATCCCTACTCTCTCTCTCTCTCTCTCTCTCGGGTCTGCGTCTCCCTTAATGAGTCCTGCCCCTCATACCTCTGCCCTCTCCTGCCCTTTCCCTCTCCTGCCCCTGCCCTCTCCTACCCTTGCCCTCTCCTGCCCTTGCCCTCTCCTGCCCCGCCTCCTTTCCACTACACCACTTCCCCTCTCATAAGCCACTACCTTTCCACACTTCTTTTCCTTTAAACCCCCTACCATCCTCACCCCCTCCTCTACCCTTACCATACCTCTCCTTCCCCTACCATACCCCTTCTCCTACCCAACCTTCCCCACCTGTCCACCTCCCCTCCCACTACCCCACCTCCCCTCCCCCAACCCCACCTCCCCTCCCATTACCCCACCTCCCCTCCCCCTACCCCACCTCCCCTCCACTACCCCACCTCCCCTCCCCCTAACCCACCTCCTCTCCCCCCCCTAACCCACCTCCCTCACCTGCCCCTCTCACCTGGTTACTCATCAATTAACATAAAGGTGTAATTAGTTGATGGATGGGAGAGTAATACAATTCTTGACGTGTGGTTATAGGGGGAGGGGTTGTAACTAGGGGGAGGGGTTGTAACTAGGGGGAGGGGCTGTAACTAGGGGGGAGAGGTTGTAACTAGGGGGAGAGGTTGTAAATTTGCTGATGATACTAAAATAGGACGTGTTATCAAATCTGACGAGGACTCGGCAAAACTACAGGAGGATCTAAACAAATTTTTCGAATGGTCTGAAAAATGGCAGATGAAATTCAACATTGACAAATGTAAAGTACTCAGTATAGGAAATGTAAACAGGGAAACCAGATACCAGATGAACAACGATGCCATAGAGAAATCCGACTGCGAGAGAGATTTAGGAGTAATGATAAGTAGGAACCTTAAGCCAAGTAAACAATGTGTTTTTGCTCGAAACAAGGCTAATAAAGTACTTGGGTTCATACAAAGGAGTGTTAGTTACAAGACTAGCGAGGTCATCCTAAAACTGTATCTTGCTCTTGTGAGACCACACCTGGATTACGCAGTCCAGTTCTGGTCACCGTATTACAGAATGGATATAGAATCCTTGGAAAGAATTCAGAGGAGAATGACAAGACTAATCCCGGGTATCAGGAACCTTGAGTATAGAGACAGGTTAAAGCATCTTAATTTGCACTCCCTTGAGAGACGTAGAGCGAGGGGCGACCTGATAGAGGTGTATAAATGGAAGGCAGGGCTAAACAAAGGGGACATTACAAAGGTACTCAAATTATCCAACCAGGAGCGAACTCGTAACAATGGTTTTAAATTGGACAAATTTAGATTTAGGCGTGAAATAGGTAAACACTGGTTTGGAAACAGAGCAGTGGATGAATGGAACAAGTTACCAAATATCATCATTAACTCGAATACGCTGAATTGCTTCAAACATAGGTTGGATGCTCATATGAGCAATAGGGGTTGGGTGTAAACGGGACTGCCCAGTATGGGCCAATAGGCCCGCTGCAGTTTCCTCCATTCTTATGTTCTTATGTAACTAGGGGGAGGGGTTGTAACTAGGGGGAGGGGTTGTAACTAGGGGGAGGGGTTGTAACTAGGGGGAGGGGTTATAACTAGGGGGAGAGGTTGTAACTAGGGGGAGGGGTTGTAACTAGGGGGAGGGGTTGTAACTAGGGGAGGGGTTGTAACTAGGGGGAGGGGTTGTAACTAGGGGAGGGGTTGTAACTAGGGGGAGGGGTTGTAACTAGGGGGAGGGGTTGTAACTAGGGGGAGGGGTTGTAACTAGGGGAGGGGTTGTAACTAGGGGAAGGGGTTATAACTAGGGGGAGAGGTTGTAACTAGGGGGAGGGGTTGTAACTAGGGGGAGGAGTTGTAACTAGGGGGAGGGGGTCGTTATGATAAGGGAGAGAGGGGGTCGTTATAACTAGGAGGTGAGAGGGGGAGTTTAGAGGAGTGGGGAGGAAAGAGGGAGTTAGATGCTGAAGGAAGAGGATGATGAGAGGGGAAATGGGGAAGGAGTGGGGGGAGATGATGGAGTGGGAGAAGGAGAGGGAGGGAAGATGATGGAGTGAGAGAAGGAGAGGGAGGGAAGATGATGGAGTGGGAGAAGGAGAGGGAGGGAAGATGATGGAGTGGGAGAAGGAGAGGGAGGGAAGATGATGGAGTGGGAGAAGGAGAGGGAGGGAAGATGATGGAGTGGGAGATGGAGAGGGAGGGAAGATGATGGAGTGGGAGATGGAGAGGGAGGGAAGATGATGGAGTGTTACCTGACAGTAGTGATGGTAAATGTTGACAGGTGGTGACAGTAGATGGTGACGGTTGATGGGGTAGGTGTGTGACGGAAGTAGGGGAGAGAGAGAGAGAGAGAGAGAGAAAGAGAGCGAGAGAGAGAGAGAAAGAGAGCGAGAGAGAGAGAGAGAGAGAGAGAGAGAGAGAGAGAGAGAGAGAGAGAGAGAGCTATTGTCACATATTTTAACTTTATTATTCTCTATAGCAAAGTAAACAGACAGACAGACAGACAGACAGGCAGACAGACAGACAGACAGACAGACGATAGATAATAGTAAAGAAAAACATTATTATACCCCGCAACACCAATACAGTATAAGGATGCTGGGGGGAGGGGGTGCATCACACTCGGTTAGTCTGTCTGTCTGTCTGCCTGTCTGTATGTCTGTCCGTCTGTCTGTCTGTACCGTAAACACCACAGGGAGTGACGTCAGCAGATCTGGCAGAGGCGTTGACCTTATTGTTGTTTGTGTGTTTGTCTGTCGGGGTCAGAGGTCAAAGGTCACCGTGATGAGTAAGACAATCTCTCTCTCTCTCTCTCTCTCATATTTAACTGTATGTTTGTTTATGTTTGTTTGTGTTTGTGTGTGTTTGTTTATGTTTGTTTGTGTTTGTTTGTTTTTAATTGTTGTTTTTCTTCTTTTTTCAGGTAAGTTCCTCCAGCCTTTTGTTACGTCATCAGCCACGTGAGTAACACCTGGTGGTAATGGTAGGTAATGGTAGGTAGTGGTAGGTAATGGTAGGTAGTGGTAGATAATGGTAGGTAGTGGTAGGTAGTGGTAGATAATGGTAGGTAGTGGTAGGTAGTGGTAGATAATGGTAGGTAGTGGTAGATAATGGTAGGTAGTTAGTGGTAGGTAATGGTAGTTAGTGGTAGATAATGGTAGGTAGTGGTAGTGGTAGATAATGGTAGGTAGGTAGTGGTAGGTAATGGTAGGTAGTGGTAGGTAATGGTAGTTAGTGGTAGATAATGGTAGGTAATGGTAAATAATGGTAAATAATGGTAGGTAATGGTAGGTAGTGGTAGGTAATGGTAGTTAGTGGTAGATAATGGTAGGTAATGGTAGGTAATGGTAGGTAATGGTAGGTTGTGGTAGGTAATGGTAGGTAATGGTAGATAATGGTAGGTAGTGGTAGGTAGTGGTAGATAATGGTAGGTAATGGTAGGTAATGGTAGATAATGGTAGGTAGTGGTAGGTAATGGTAGGTAGTGGTAGGTAATGGTAGGTTTTGGTTGGTAGTTGGTAGGTAGTGGTAGGTATTGGTAGTGTAGATAATGGTAGGTAGTGGTAGGTAGTGGTAGATAATGGTAGGTAATGGTAGGTAGTGGTAGGTAGTGGTAGGTAATGGTAGGTAGTGGTAGGTAATGGTAGGTAATGGTAGGTAGTGGTAGATAATGGTAGGTAGTGGTAGGTAATGGTAGGTAATGGTAGAGATAGATTGAAAATTCATCTCTTTGTCTATCTGGGTTTGAAAGAGAGAGAGAGAGAGAGAGAGAGAGAGAGAGAGAGAGAGAGATGCAGACTTCTATATTGAAGTCTGCATCTCTCTCTCTCTCTCTCTCTCTCTCAAGGGTGTGTGTGTGTGTGTGTGTGTTAATTAAAGCTCTCATCTTACCTGTGTGGTGAGGGAGGTAGGGAAGGGGGAAGGGGGAAGAGGGATAAGGGAAGGGGGTAAGGAAGGGGGTGAAGGAGGGGATAGAAAGGGGGGGGGTGAGATGAGGGTAAAGACGGAAGGGGAGGAGGGCTGAACTAGCTAACTGACCAATCATCGTCAAGATTCTTACTTTCTCGTCCAATCAGCTCTCAGTATAGGGTTCAGGGGGGGGGGGGGGGAAGGGTTGCTGCCACGTCTTATATATTTGTGTTTTCTCTAATTTTTTTTGTTTTTTTGTTATTTTTTATAGTTTATGTTTTATTGGTGTGTTTTATTTGTTGTGTTTCCTTGTTTTCATTGTTTTTTGTTGTAATTTTTGTATATACTTATTTTTTTTTTTTTTTACGTCGTCTCGGACTGATTCACTTGGCACTCTACACACACACACCTCTACACACACACGCACTCACACACCTCTACACACACACACACACACACACACACACCTCTACACACACACACACACACACACCTCTACACACACACACACACACACACACACACCTCTACACACACACACACACACACACACACCACACACTCACACACACACACACACACACACACACACACACACACACACACACACACACACACACACCTCTACACACACACACACACACACACACCTCTACACACACACACACACACACCTCTACACACACACACACACACACACACACACACCTCTAAACAACCCATATAAAGTAAATGACCTCATTAACGATCCTAATATTCACTTAGAGAATTTAGAAACTGTTTAATTGACTTGTTAATAGACATATAGAAGGGGGGGGGGAGGGGGCAATTACTGTCACTTGTTTGGGTGTCCTGACAACTGAACCAATCAAGGCCGCCTGTTGATTGGGGGAGGGGGGAGGGGGGTGAGGTGGGTAGGGGAGGGGGAGGTGGGTAGGGGCTGAAGGGATAAGGGGGAGGACGGTAGGGGTGAGGTGGGTAGGGGAGGGAGTAAGGGGGAGGTTGGTAGGGGTGAGGGGGTAAGGGTGGAGGTTGGTAGGGGTGAGGGGGTAAGGGTGGAGGTTGGTAGGGGTGAGGTGGGTAAGGGTGGAGGTTGGTAGGGGTGAGGGGGTAAGGGTGGAGGTTGGTAGGGGTGAGGGGGTAAGGGTGGAGGTTGGTAGGGGTGAGGGGGTAAGGGTGGAGGTTGGTAGGGGTGAGGTGGGTAGGGGAGGGGGAGGTGGGTAGGGGCTGAAGGGATAAGGGGGAGGACGGTAGGGGTGAGGGGGTAGGGGAGGGGGTTTACTTGGTAGGGGTGAGGTGGGTAGGGGTGGGGGTAAGGGGGAGGTGGGTTGGGGCTGAAGGGATAAGGGGGAGGACGGTAGGGGTGAGGGTGTGGGGGTAAGGGAGGGGGTTTACTTGGTAGGGGTGAGGTGGGTGGGGGTGGTGGGTAAGGGGGAGGACGGTAGGGGTGAGGGGGTAAGGGAGGGGGTTTACTTGGTAGGGGTGAGGTGGGTAGGGGTGGGGGTAAGGGGGAGGTGGGTTGGGGCTGAAGGGATAAGGGGGAGGTCGGTAGGGGTGGGGTGGGGGGGGGGGTCTGATGAACGAGCCTTGGCGGCGCTGGTTGAGATAATTGTACCGTATTTACATACCTGAGATGGCAACACTGACCCACTAATTCACCTGTATTGTGGTGCCAGGGGGAGGGGGTCTCTCTCTCTCTCTCTCTCTCTCTCTCTCTCTCTCTCTCTCTCACCACATATTAGGACATCACTGTGTCTCAGGGCCAGAGGGTGTCGTCAAGGCTCTCATAACTCTAGCCACTCGCCTCTAGGCCCACTGACTGTTAACTGGGCCCTCTGCCTCCCTCTGACTGGCACCATATGGTATATATAACTGTATGGCAGCACCTGGGTGAGTTAGTGACTGTTAGAGACACCCGTAGAGCTTTTTGATTGTTAACTGGGTCCTCTGACTGTTAACTGGGTCTCTCATCGTTAATTAACTGGTTCGAGAAAGTTTGTGGATCTGTAAAGAACTGTTTGGAAAAAAAAAGTCGAAGATGGCTAAGAGGTACTTGTTTAACTGTGTAACTGGCGATAGACCGTTCCTTTTGACTGGTACTAGAAGAACTGTATGAGTGTATAGGACAGTTTAAGAGGATAAGGTCAGTAACTGTTCTTAGGCTGTTTTAGAGAGAGAGTAGAGAATCTTGTGACTGGTAATTAATCTCTCTCTCTCTCTCTCTCTCTCTCTCTCTCTCTCTCTCTCTCTCTCTCTCTCTCGTGTACAATGTTAAGTGCACACCAGGCAAGTGCAATGCCAGCCATGCTTCCTTCTGTACCTGTGTTTGTACCTGTACCTGTGTACCTGTGCCCGCCTTTAATAATAATAATAATAATAATTAACGGTTTATTGAAAGAGCTTGGCAGCCAGAAGGCTGAAAATATACAGTTACATATTTGGGGAATGGGTTACGAATTACAAATAATATACAAGTAACATAAGTGACACAAATAAGACATATAATAACTTAGATGGGGAAAAGCTCAAACTACAGTTCATTTCAACATAGTGACAGTGCAAGGAGCAGTGTTTACTGGGAGTGAATACACTGATTTATTACAAGTTATTGATAATTTTTACAATGGTTGGGACTGGGCTGTTCTTATAGCGATCAGTTCGTGCACGTATGGGCTGGATGCGGTTGTGGTGTCGAACAGCAATTCTCGGACTAGGGATCTCAGGTGGTAGTAGGAGCCGGTGTCGAGGATGGTGTAGAAGCTTCTTACCAAATTTGCAGATGAGGTCGTGGTGATGGTCAGTGAGAGTCGAAAGGGTCAGTGTGTTGAGCGCTTCTTGATATGTGGAGTAGGAAGGGGAGAGAATAATCTTGCATGCCCTCTTTTGCACTTTTTCTAGGTGTTTACGTTGTGTGGCATTTAGGGAGGAAGACCAGGTGGGGGAGGCATAGGTGAGCTTGGGAAGTATGAATGTTGTGTAAACACCTGTGTACCTGTACCTGTGTTTGTACCTGAACTATCGTGTCTTGGGTTTAGATGGTACCAGAAACACACCTACACCCCACCCAACTCTCCCCCTCTCCCCCTGCACCCTTCACCCCTCCACTCCTCCATCCCTCCATCCCTCCACCCCTCCACCCCTCTCCCCCTCCACCCCTCTCCCCCTCCACCCCTCCATCCCTCCACCCCTCCACCCCTCTCCCCTCCACCCCTCTCCCCCTCCACTCCTCTCCCCTCCACCCCTCTCCCCCTCCACTCCTCCACTCCTCCACCCCTCCACCCCTCTCCCCCTCCACCCCTCCAACCCTCCAATCTCCCTCTCCTTGTATACACCCAACGCTCCCCCTTCGTGTATGTGAGAGAGAGAGAGAGAGAGAGAGAGAGAGAGAGAGAGAGAGAGAGAGTACCCCCCCTCCCCCCACAACTCGACCCCTCACTCCAGAATCCATCAAGGTAATTGCCAATCCACCATAAAAGGATTGGACGCCTCTTGGTCCAATCGGATTCAATCCTCTATTGTGACTCGGGCTGACAAATGCTCCTCGATCCCTCTTATGAACCCGACCAACCGAAACCTTTTGTCGGGTCGGGTCAAGTCGGTATCGGGGTAGAGAAAGTCGGGTTTTAATAAATATTGGTTTTTATAGGTAGTCATAAGTAGGACCTTGATACTGGCACTTGATCTTGATAGTGGCACTTGAGCTTGTTAGTGGTACTTGGTCTTGATAGTGGTACTTGTTCTTGATAGTGGCACTTGGTCTTGATAGTGTCACTTGATCTTGTTAGTGGCACTTGGTCTTGATAGTGGCACTTGATCTTGTTAGTGGCACTTGGTCTTGATAGTGGCACTTGATCTTGTTAGTGGCACTTGATCTTGATAGTGGCACTTGAGCTTGTTAGTGGTACTTGGTCTTGATAGTGGTACTTGGTCTTGATAGTGGCACTGGGTCTTGATAGTGGTACTTGAGCTTGTTAGTGACATTTGACCTTGATATTGGCACTTGATCTTGATAGTGACGCTTGGTCTTGATAGTGGCACTTAACCATTTTATGGCACTCGGCCTTGGCACTCATAGAGGGAACAATGATGTCAAATATGAACACACACACACACACACACACACACACACACGATAGGAATCACCAGGTCTGTCTCTTGAGTGTGTGGACAGGGGATTGACTACGCCCTCATTTGCATAGTTGATCGTCGGGTCCTGATTTGATCATGTCCCGTCTTCCGGGGTCACGTTTACTGTGGGTTAATGGGTCAATTGTGTAGTTGTGAAGAGGGTGGTTGTTTTAATTAGTGCTCTGTGGGTGGTGCAGCGGCTGTTATTTCCAAGCCACCTGCTGGAGATTAAATTCTAGCTCTGGGAGATGATCAGTCAATTGCTGTGGGCGTTCTTCTAGGTCTTGGAAATATGGGGTTTATATTGTACTGAGCCGGGAGATGAATTTCTGAACATTGAGAAATAATAATCTCCATAGCATCACGCCGAGAGACTAATTTCTTGCGTCACTTATCGCCAGGCGTTCATCTCTCACTATTATTTCCTCATTCCATCATCATTAACAACCAATTGAGTGTGTAATTACTGCCATTAATTACTGAACCATCCGGCGGTCCCCTTGTTGGAACAGTTGGACTTTTTGTGGTACTTGGACTTATGTTGTGTAGTTGGACTTAATGACCTGTGTGGGTAGTTAGACTTAATGACCTGTGTGAGTAGTTAGACTTTACAACTAGTGGTTATACCCTGGGCATGGTTGTCTAGTGGTTGGCTGGTCGGGAATTTTTGGGGCGTGGATTAATATGTGTGTGTGTGTGTGTGTGTGTGTGTGTGTGTGTGTGTGTGTATGTGTGTAATATAATAATAATAATAATAATAATAATAATAATAATAATAATAATAATAATAATAATAAACGGTTTATTAATAGAGTTGCAGCCGGTGGCTGAAATATACAAACTTGCATGTGATTTAGACATAATGATATGCGTTCAATACAATTACAGGGCTGTACAGTACATAAATCAGGAGTTGTTTATTATTTTAACAATAGATGGGATGGTGCTGTTCTTATATCTATCAGTGCGGGCTCTTATGGGCTGAATTTTGTTGTAGTGGCGGACTGCGCGAGGTGGGCGGGGGAATGCCGGTGGCAGGAGGTGGCGATGACGTGGTTGGTGCAGTAGTCCACTACCAAACCTTGCTAGTGCTTGGTGGTGGAGGTCACTGAGGGATGGCATTTCCAGGGTGGAGAGAGCGTTGGTGTAGCCGGATTAGTCTGCGCTGAGCATGATTCTGCAGGCCCTTTTCTGTACCTTCTCTAGCTGACGTTGTTGGGTAGAGTTGAGAGAAGACGACCAGGCTGGTGACGCATACGTTAGTTTGGGGAGTATAAATGCTTTGTAGATAGTCCTCAACTCTGGCGTGTGTGTGTGTGTGTGTGTGTGTGTGTGGAGGGGCAAGTCAGTCAGTCTCTCTCTCTCTCTCTCTCTCTCTCTCTCACAGACAGACATACACAGCTCCTTATCCGATATGAACGTTAACCTATAAGGGTGAGGCAGGATAATAATACGGTATCCTTAACAGGTGCTGAGATAAGAGCTAACTGGGAGGTTAGGGGGGTTAAGGGGGAGGGGAGGGGGTAATGGGTGGAGGGGAGGGGTTTAAGGGAAGGGGAGGGGGTTTAGGGAAAGGGGAGAGGGTGGTTAGGGGGAGGGTGGAGGGTGTTAGGGTAGAGGAAAGGGGGTTAGGAGGAGGGTTAGGGTCAAGGGGAGGGGGAGGGTTGATGAGAGGTGCTTGGGGATAGGAATTCGGGTAGAGGATAGAGGAGAGTGGTGGGGGCTTGGATAGGGGAGAGTGGTGGGGGTTGGGGGTGGGAAGGGGTTGGAGGGTAGGGAAAAGGAGGAGGTAAAGGTTGGAAGAGGAGGGGGTACCTGTACAGCAGCAGCCATCAGTACCTCTACAGCCACCCATGTGGGCAGCCTACCATGTGGGCAGCCTACCATGTGGGCAGCCTACCATGTGGGCAGCCTACCATGTGGGCAGCCTACCATGTGGGCAGCCTACCATGTGGGCAGCCTACCATGTGGGCAGCCTACCATGCGGGCAGTCTACCATGCGGGCAGCCTACCATGTGGGCAGTCTACCATGCGGGCAGCCTACCATGTGGGCAGTCTACCATGCGGGCAGCCTACCATGTGGGCAGTCTAGAACACAAGAACGCAAGAATGGAGGAAACTGCAGCGGGCCTATTGACCCATACTTGGCAGTCCCGTTTATACCCAACCCCTATTGCTCATATAAGCATTCAACCAATGTTTGAAGCTATCCAGCTTATTCGAGTTAATGATGATATTTGGTAACTTGTTCCACTCATCCACTACTCTGTTTCCAAACCAGTGTTTACCAATTTCGCGCCTAAATCTAAATTTGTCTAATTTAAAACCATTTTTACGAGTTCGCTCCTGGTTGGATAGTTTGAGTACCTTTGTAATGTCCCCTTTGTTTAGCCCTGCCTTCCACTTATACACCTCTATCATGTCGCCCCTCACTCTACGTCTCTCGAGGGAGTGTAAGGTTCCTAATGCCCGGGATTAGTCTTGTCATTCTCCTCTGGATTCTTTCCAAGGATTCTATATCCATTCTGTAGCACGGTGACCAGAACTGAACTGCGTAATCCAGGTGAGGTCTCACAAGCGCTAGATATAATTTTAAGATGACCTCGGGCAGCCTACCATGTGGGCAGTCTACCATGCGGGCAGCCTACCATGTAGGCAGTCTAGCTTAGTTTTAGTTTAACAAATTTATTGATAAAGCTTGGAGTACAGTTTGCCTATTCTGTGGGTAGCCAAACATGTAGGCAACCAACCATGTGGCAACCAACCATGTGGGTAGCCAACCACACCAACACCTTCAATAACCTGACCAGTTTCTTCACCTTATCATCTTAAGATAGTCAGTAACAAGTCGGTCACTCAGCCAGTCAGTTCTCACATCACCAGTCAGTTCTCAGATCACCAATCAGTTCTCAGATCACCAGTCAGTTCTCACATCACCGGTCAGTTCTCAGATCACCAGTCAGTTCTCAGATCACCAGTCAGTTCTCACATCACCAGTCAGTTCTCACATCACCAGTCAGTTCTCACATCACCAGTCAGTTCTCAGATCACCAGTCAGTTCTCAGATCACCAGTCAGTTCTCAGATCACCAGTCACTTCTCAGATCACCAATCAGTTCTCACATCACCAGTCAGTTCTCACATCACCAGTCAGTTCTCACATCACCAGTCAGTTCTCACATCATTCAGTTCTCACATCACCAGTCAGTTCTCAGATCACCAGTCAGTTCTCACATCACCAGTCAGTTCTCACATCACCAGTCAGTTCTCACATCACCAGTCAGTTCTCACATCACCAGTCAGTTCTCACATCACCGGTCAGTTCTCACATCACCAGTCAGTTCTCACATCACCAGTCAGTTCTCACATCACCAGTCAGTTCTCACATCACCAGTCAGTTCTCAGATCACCAGTCAGTTCTCACATCACCAGTCAGTTCTCACATCACCAGTCAGTTCTCACATCACCAGTCAGTTCTCACATCACCATTCAGTTCTCACATCACCGGTCAGTTCTCACATCACCAGTCAGTTCTCACATCACCAGTCAGTTCTTAGATCACCAGTCAGTTCTCACATCACCAGTCAGTTCTCACATCACCAGTCAGTTCTCACATCACCGGTCAGTTCTCACATCACCAGTCAGTTCTCACATCACCAGTCAGTTCTCACATCACCAGTCAGTTCTTAGATCACCAGTCAGTTCTCACATCACCAGTCAGTTCTCACATCACCAGTCAGTTCTCACATCACCAGTCAGTTCTCACATCACCAGTCAGTTCTTAGATCACCAGTCAGTTCTCACATCACCAGTCAGTTCTCACATCACCAGTCAGTTCTCACATCACCAGTCAGTTCTCAGATCACCAGTCAGTTCTCACATCACCAGTCAGTTCTCACATCACCAGTCAGTTCTCACATCACCAGTCAGTTCTCACATCACCAGTCAGTTCTCACATCACCAGTCAGTTCTCACATCACTAGTCAGTTCTCACATCACCAGTCAGTTCTCACATCACCAGTCAGTTCTCACATCACCAGTCAGTTCTTAGATCACCAGTCAGTTCTCACATCACCAGTCAGTTCTCACATCACCAGTCAGTTCTCACATCACCAGTCAGTTCTCAGATCACCAGTCAGTTCTCACATCACCAGTCAGTTCTCACATCACCAGAGAATATAAATATCGTAAGATGCTTTAAGATTCTCGTAGCGGGATCCTTAGATTATGACGTGAGGCTTAATTATGCAGGTAAGATGGTCTTTTACCTGGGGTAGTCTCTCTCTCTCTCTCTCTCTCTCTCTCTCTCTCTCTCTCTCTCTCTCTCTCTCTCGTTAGGTGTGTGGGAGGGAAAGAGGTTAAGAAAGTGGGATGGGAGAGACAAGGTGTGGGACGGTGTAGGTTGGTTCCTTCCCACGATAACAGGAAGGAAGAGGGACGTGCTGGGAAGAAGATAGGGAAGAGGAAGAACGAAGAGAATTAACAGAATAAAGAAGGAAGATGTAGTTGAGGAGAGGGAGAAAGAACGGAAGGGAGGAGGAGAAAAAGAAGAATAGGAAGAGGATAAGGGAAAAGGGAAGAAGAGAAAAAAAGACAGAAGAGAAAGGGAATGAATAGAAGAAGGAAGAATGAAACAAGAAAAAAAGAAGAAAGAAACAATCGTGGTTGATGGAAGGTCATTGCACTAGGAAGAAAATGCCTGAGAGAGAGTGAAGGGTGCCGCGTGATGGAGGGAGGGAGGGAGGGAGGGGTTGGGGGTCAGTAGAGGTCAGTGTGTATGTCATGGAGGTCACACGGCACGTCCCCCCCCCCCACTCCTCCTCCCCCCCACTCCTCCTCCCCCCTTCCTCACCCTTTATTATTATGTAAACACATTCAATATCTCTCTCTCTCTCTCTCTCTCTCTCTCTCTCTCTCTCTCTCATTCTTATAACAACAGCAAGAACAACAACAACAACAACATGACCTCACAGCCATAAAGGTCAGGGAACAAGGAGGTCAGGTTAATTGGCTGTGCATTACTAATCAGTGGTCAAAATACCCCAGTCAGGTGCTAACATACCCACCTGGGAGAGTGGTGCGGGGAATCGGGTAATGACTGGCCAATCAGCTCTTTATATTGGGGCTTAGACAGTGTGTTAGATGGTGAATGGCTAATCTTTAATTGCTTTCCTTGTCCATACACTGGGTGATTGGAGTGTGAAGCAGATTAACACTGGATAATCTCTGTCGATTGGATCTGAACCTCTGTTGATTATCGTGTGAAGCTCCGAAGCCTTGATGAAGGTTACCGATGTTATGTTTCGAGGCTTCAGTGAACCTCTATTATTGAGGGTTTCTAGTGTCTCAAGGTTTCAGATGATGTTTCGAGGCTTCATATGATGTTTCGAGCTTCGTATGATGTTTCGAGGCTTTACATGATGTTTCGAGGCTTCATATGATGTTTCGAGCTTCGTATGATGTTTCGAGGCTTTACATGATGTTTCGAGGCTTCATATGATGTTTCGAGGCTTCATATGATGTTTCGAGGCTTCACATGATGTTTCGAGGCTTCATATGATGTTTCGAGGCTTCGTATGATGTTTCGAGGCTTCATATGATTCAAGAGGAGGAGGAGGAAGGAAAGCGGGAAAAGAATGAGGGAAAGAACGAAAGGATAAGGAAGAGAAGTAGGAGGAAGAGGAGACGGAAGAAGAGAGTTTTGAAACACCAACTTACGATAAATAAATGTCTTAACTCCGAAGCTTCGAACACACCATAGTGAACTTTCCCACGAATTAAGGGTTAAGATAAATTTAGTGATGGTCGACCCTCTGATGGCCTGAGGTAGGATTTTGTAGGATGTTGTTGCAGGAGGTACTGTAGGTAGGATGTTGTAGGAGGAGGTACTGTAGGTAGGATGTTGTTGGAGGAGGTACTGTAGGTAGGATGTTGTAGGAGGAGGTACTGTAGGTAGGATGTTGTAGGAGGAGGTACTGTAGGTAGGATGTTGTAGGAGGAGGTACTGTAGGTAGGATGTTGTAGGAGGAGGTACTGTAGGTAGGATGTTGTAGGAGGAGGAACTGTAGGTAGGATGTTGTTGGAGGTACTGTAGGTAGGATGTTGTAGGAGGAGGTACTGTAGGTAGGATGTTGTAGGAGGAGGTACTGTAGGTAGGATGTTGTAGGAGGAGGCACTATAGGTAGGATGTACTGTAGGTAGGATGTTGTAAGAAGGTGCTTGGGAAGTTAGATGTTGTAGAATGAAGAGAGATACTTGAAGGAGGCGTCTCTCTCTCTCTCTCTCTCTTCTGCCTATCTAAGATAGGCATGCTATACCTTTTTGGAAAGCTCTGTGTCTAAGCTACAAGACAACATATGGAAATTTCATCTCTCTAGGTCTGTCTTTAAGGGTTTTAGAGCCAAAAACAAA
This sequence comes from Homarus gammarus, assembly GCA_958450375.1. NCBI lineage: Eukaryota > Metazoa > Arthropoda > Malacostraca > Decapoda > Nephropidae > Homarus > Homarus gammarus. The sequence goes on along the minus strand of CAUDMG010003162.1, from coordinate 642,736 downwards.
ACCGAAGCTAAATTCATATAGTAGAAGTTAGCGGTTAGCGTTAGCTTCCGCAATTTTTTTTAGCTGTTTAGCGGTTTAGCGTTAGCGAAGTTAACTTTTTAGTTAGCGGATTAGCGGTTAGCAAAGCTAACTTTTCGTTTAGCTGTGCCCACCACTGCCTATCTCTCTCTCCATCTCGTATCTCTCCATCCGTATCTCTCACCGTCATGGTCGACCACACTACAGTACCACCTCTCTCTATCTCCGCCGCATCTTGCTAATTGAACACATCTTCAATATTAATGCTTGCAGTGTGCTGGTCTCTCTCTCTCAATACAGTACACACAGGCGTCATGCAAATTAACACTTTTTTCCCTTTCTTCATTTGTCATATTATTATTATTATTATTATTATTATTATTATTTTTATTGTTGTTGTTGTTGTTGTTGTTGTTGTTAGCGTCACCTCACAGTGATGGGTGTCGCAGCCCCTGAAAGGTCAGAGGTCACACGGCTACGGGTCAGAAGTCACATGCTTGTCGTGACCACCACACGCACACATTGTTATTACATACATATGTACCTACATGAGGGGCGGGGGGGGGGGGTGTATCTGTACTTTTTTCTCCCAGGATGAACGGCGATGTTATGTACTGTATCTACCCGAGAGCCTTAAGGAGGTCAATAACCCCGGGCGATTTTTTTTTTATAGGATGAACAAGGAAGCTGTGTCTTGCTTGCGGGCTGAGTAAGGTGTCTGTCTGTCTGTGTGTCTTCTTCTATTATCTATCTATATTATCTAATGTATCTATCTATCTATTTTACATATCTGTCTATTTATATATGTATCTGTTGTCTTGTAAACATACTCTCTCTCTCTCACGTGACCCAGCATCAGTGACACCAACCAACACCTGGTCATTAACCTGATAGTGTACCGTTACCATGTTTTGTTTTTTAAGGCTCAAATTTCATTGGCTGGTGGACTCTTTAGCTTAACAGTTGCCAATTTATGACTTTATGGTGGAATTTTATTGGTTGGTGGATTTCTAAGGGTGTCAGTTACCAATTTATCTATTTTTTTTTTACTGGCGTTTCATTGGTTGGTGGTCACTTTATTATGACAGTTGCCAGTTGGAGATTTTAGGCTCGATTTTTTCATTGGTGGTTTAACTTAGATGTGATATTACAGGTACAGTAATTCCCTGGTGGTGCCTTAACCGGGATATAAAACACACACACACACACTCACGCACACACACACACGCACACACACACACACACACACACACACACTTATTACTGCTACTTTTTGTTTCAGTTCCATAAAATTAAGTCTATTATTTTTTACCCTTTAAAATTACCAAAAATTACTGGCCGCCTCAACCGAAGCTTCGATAACCATCTGTTAAGGGGGAGGGGAGGGGAAGGGGTGTGAGGAGAGGGGAGGGGGCAAGGTGGGTGAAAAGGGGGTAGGGCGGGGTTGAAGTGGGGGGGAGGAGGTGGAAGGAGAGTGGAGGGGAGGGTGAGGACTGAGGAGGTGGTGGGGTGGGGTGAGGTGGGGTGAGGAGGGGTGAGGCAGGGTGGGCATGGGGAGAGGAGGGGAGGGGCGTTAGGGCTCAGGAGTTCTTTAATTGATTTGATCTGAGGGGATGATATTAAATCCCCTCCCCTCCCCAACCCCCTTCTCCCCTTCCCCCTTCCCTTCTCTCCCCTTCCTTCTCCTTCCTCTCCCCTCCCTTCCCCTCCCCTCCACCTGTTCTTCATTTTATTTCCTCCTTCTCCTTCTTCTCTTCCTCTTCCTCCTCCTCCTGGGAAAACCTGATCCACTCAACGAACGTAAATAGTGATTCTGACTGTTCACCCTCCCCATTAACCCCCCTTTACCCCCCTTATCCCCCTTAACTCCCCATAATCCTCTTATGTTCTTATGTATCCCCCTTAATCCCCATTTATCTGCCTTAATCCCTCTATCCCTTTAACCCCATTCTTTGTGTACGAACCTCTGTCCTGTATGGCAGTGAAAAGTGACATTACCCACATGAATCTGACCGACGTATATGTATGTATGTGTGCGTGTGTGCATGTATATGTACGTGTACATGTATATGTGTATGTATATACGCATATGTATGTATATGTGTGTGTGTGTGTGTTTACATATATGTATATGTACTGTCAATGAATATGATGCAAATCTTTGTGTACGAACCTCTGTCCTGCATGGCAGTGAACAGTGACATTATCCATATGAATCTGACCTCTATACATTTATAGTTGTTAATGAATATGATGTATTTCTTTGTGTATGAACCTCTGTCCTGCGTGACAGTGAGAAGTGATACCACCCTCAGTGTCAAGACCTGACTGAATTACTCAGAATAGGCAAACTGTACTACAAGCTCTGCCAATAAATTTGTTAAACTAAAACTTTAACCCCGTTCCCCCCTGAATCCCCTTTTATCCCCTATTATCCCCCTTTATCCCTTTAACCCCCCTTTATCCCTTTAACCCCTTTCCCCATTAATTCCCCTTTATTCGCCTTAATCCCCATTTCTCCCTTTAATCCTTTTCCCCCTTAATCCCCCTTTTCTCCTTTGAATCTTTTATCTCGTAAACTCTCTTATCTCCCTTAACCCACTTATCCACGTTAACCCCTTTATCTCCCTCCATCCCCTTAACATCCCTTAACAGACACACAGGCAGACAGTAAATGAGACAGATAGATGCAAGGTGGAGGTGACAGACAGACAGATAGAGTAGTCATGAAAACAGATAGACAGAGAAATAGAGAGAGAGAAAGATAAAGAGAGAAAACAGGGAGAGAGAGAGAGAGAGAGAGAGAGAGAGAGAGAGAGAGAGAGAGAGAGAGAGAGATTTTAATTTAGTTTACCAACATCATTGACAAAGCTTGGAGTACAATTTGCCTCTTCTTAATAGTTCAGTCAGGCCTTGACACTGTGGGTGATATCACTGTTCACTGCCACGTAGGACAGAGGTTCATAAACAGTAGAAGTCATATTCTATTTGAGGACTAATCAGTGTGGGCCAGCAGCAAATTTGGGATAAAGAGCGAGAATGTCCCCAAGCACCCCGGATTCAATGCAGTAATTACAAAGTTCAAGATACAATAAGCCAGGTGGCCTGAAGTCTTTGACAGTGTCACAGTCAATAATATAGTGTTCAAGTGTATGCTTTAAAGGTTTATCATAAAGTTTACATGCTGAGTGTTCCGGTATGGGTACAGCGTTACTAACTTGCCAGATGTGTCTGTATCCTAGCCTAATTCTGGCCACGACTACATCACATTGTCTGGTTCTGTCCTTATGCTGGCCATACCGGTACCTCTTGTCACAAAATTTGTCATATTTACTAATGCTACAACTGTGAGGTCTCTCTGCATTTCTCAGTTCTTCTAGATCAGAGTTCATGTTTCTGACTTGAATGTTTTTAAGTACAGCATTGGACAGGCCAAGGTCACGGTCAACATTTTCTCTCTTACATGCCTCATTGGCCAGTCTATCAGCACGGTCATGATACCTAATTCCAGCATGGGACGGAATCCACACAAATTTACAATACCTTCATTCAACTAGTTGTGTCCTCGAGAAAGGCAGGATGGTTATATTCAGCCCGGGGAGGGGGGGGGGGGGGGGGGGGGGGGTGGGGGGGGGGGGGTAGGGGGGTGACGCGCCCATTAGCTTTCCTCTACTTCCTTCCCGCAGTCCTCGTCATGCTTCTTCCATCCGACGGTCCTCCCGGGTCCTTCCAGCAGCGCGTTTCCTCATTTTGCGTTTGCGCCGACACGTCATAACCTCCTGAAAGCCAGCTTCACTGTCCTCCTGCCTGGCCTCCTCGTCCCCCGCTGAAGATCCCTGCCTTGGTTAGATTTAGGGGGAATCCAGGTCTTATGGACTGGGACAGAGAGGTGACAGGTTAACCAGCGGTGTCCGGGTAACAGGGACTTATGTGAATGGGAGGCGTTGTTTGGCACTCGAATGGTCACTATCACCAACAATCTCTATGACAGCACACCGATGTAGGGATAAAGAGAGAGAGAGAGAGAGAGAGAGAGAGAGAGAGAGAGAGAGAGAGAGAGAGATACGTTTAGATGAACACTAACAAACCTGCTAGTGAGTTAACTATATTAAATCATATTATGGTGTAGTAAATACGGTCTATGTTATAGTGAAGATTATATATTATGAACTAACACTCCGTTTCCTCCTCCACAGGACACTGGGGCTACCATCGACAAGGGTCCTGTCAGGCAGGGTTCGACGCTGTTATTACAAAGGTGGGTACATCCATGTGTACTACTGCATGTGTAGGTGTAGTGTAGGTGTACTACTGTATGTGTAGTGTAGGTGTACTACTGTATGTGTAGGTGTAGTGTAGGTGTAGTGTAGGTGTACTACTGTATGTGTAGGTGTAGTGTAGGTGTACTACTGTATGTGTAGGTGTAGTGTAGGTGTACTACTGTATGTGTAGGTGTAGTGTAGGTGTACTACTGTATGTGTAGGTGTAGTGTAGGTGTACTACTGTATGTGTAGTGTAGGTGTACTACTGTATGTGTAGTGTAGGTGTACTACTGTATGTGTAGGTGTAGTGTAGGTGTAGTGTAGGTGTACTACTGTATGTGTAGGTGTAGTGTAGGTGTACTACTGTATGTGTAGGTGTAGTGTAGGTGTACTACTGTATGTGTAGGTGTAGTGTAGGTGTACTACTGTATGTGTAGGTGTACTACTGTATGTGTAGGTGTAGTGTAGGTGTACTACTGTATGTGTAGGTGTACTACTGTATGTGTAGGTGTAGTGTAGGTGTACTACTGTATGTGCAGGTGTAGTGTAGGTGTACTACTGTATTTGTAGGTGTACTACTGTATGTGTAGGTGTACTACTGTATGTGTAGGTGCAGTGTAGGTGTACTACTGTATGTGCAGGTGTAGTGTAGGTGTACTACTGTATGTGTAGGTGTAGTGTAGGTGTACTACTGTATGTGTAGATGTAGTGTAGGTGTACCATTGTATGTGTAGATGTACTACTGTATGTGTAGGTGTACTACTGTATGTGTAGGTGTACTACTGTAGGTGTAGGTGTACTACTGTAGGTGTAGGTGTACTACTGTAGGTGTAGGTGTACTACTGGAGGTGTAGGTGTACTACTGTATGTGTAGGTGTTCTACTGTATGTGTAGGTGTACTACTGTAGGTGTACTACTGTAGGTGTAGGTGTACTACTATAGGTGTAGGTGTACTACTATAGGTGTACTACTGTATGTGTAGGTGTACTACTATAGGTGTAGGTGTACTACTTTAGGTGTACTACTGTAGGTGTAGGTGTACTACTATAGGTGTAGGTGTACTACTTTAGGTGTACTACTATAGGTGTAGGTGTACTACTGTAGGTGTAGGTGTACTACTATAGGTGTACTACTGTAGGTGTAGGTGTACTACTGAAGGTGTACGTGTACTACTCTATGTGTACTACTGTATGTGTAGGTGTACTACTGTAGGTGTACTACTCTATGTGTACTACTGTAGGTGTAGGTGTAGGTGTACTACTCTATGTGTACTACTGTAGGTGTAGGTGTACTACTATAGGTGTAGGTGTACTACTGTAGGTGTAGGTGTACTACTGTAGGTGTAGGTGTACTACTGTAGGTGTAGGTGTACTACTATAGGTGTAGGTGTACTACTGTAGGTGTAGGTGTACTACTGTAGGTGTAGGTGTACTACTATAGGTGTAGGTGTACTACTGTAGGTGTAGGTGTACTACTGTATGTGTAGGTGTACTACTGTATGTGTAGGTGTACTACTGTAGGTGTAGGTGTACTACTATAGGTGTAGGTGTACTACTGTAGGTGTAGGTGTACTACTGTAGGTGTAGGTGTACTACTATAGGTGTAGGTGTACTACTGTAGGTGTACTACTGTAGGTGTAGGTGTACTACTGAAGGTGTACGTGTACTACTCTATGTGTACTACTGTAGGTGTAGGTGTAGGTGTACTACTCTATGTGTACTACTGTAGGTGTACTACTGTAGGTGTACTACTGTAGGTGTACTACTGTATGTGTGTGAGGTGGAGGAGGAGGAGAGGGAAGGATTGGAGAAGTTTGCACCAAGTGTAAGTTTTTTGTGTTAGTTAATTACGGGTCAGGTATGTACAGTGTGGTGTTGTTGTTGTTGTTGTTGTTGTTGTTATTATTATTATTATTATTATTATTATTATTATTATTATTATTATTATTATTATTATTATTATTATTATTATTATTATTATTATTATTATTATCATTATTATTTTTGTTGTTGTTGTTGTTGTTATTGTTGTTATTGTTATTATGGTTGTTGTTGTTGTTGTTGTTGTTATTATGGTTGTTGTTGTTGTTGTTGTTGTTGTTGTTGTTGTTATTATGGTTGTTGTTGTTGTTATTAATGTTGTTATTGTTCTCTCTCTCACAGGACGGGGAGAGGATGTTCATAGGAGCGCCCGGAGCCTTCTACTGGCAGGGTGAGGCGTTATGGTTGTTCACTTGACCTACATACATACATACAAACAAACTTACATACATACATACATACATACATACATACATACAAACTTACAAACTTACATACATACATACATACATGCATACATACATACATACATACATACATACCTACATACATACATACATACAAACTTACAAACTTACATACATACATACATACATACATACATAGATTATAATAATATTCCTGTGTAATAGCTCGTGTATTATAATTAATGTGATTTTTGTACTTACAAGTACTTAGAAGGATCGTGGTAAGTATCGCGAAGTAACTTATAATATTGTAATGTACTTAAATGTTTGTTAATCCTCTGTTTGTTTTATAAGTGTTGGTGTTATCCTGTTGATTTGTTTGTGTGTTTGTTTGTGTATATTTTTTTTAAAGGAGTGAGAGAGAGAGAGAGAGAGAGAGAGAGAGAGAGAGAGAGAGAGAGAGAGAAGAGAGAGAGAGAGAGAGAGAGAGAGAGAGAGAGAGAGAGGTCAAGTTATGGTATGAAAAGGTATGGTTAGGTTAGGTTATCCCCCCAACCCACCTCCCTTATCCCACCTCCCCTACCCACTCCCGTTATTCCCCCACCACCATTACACCACAGAATCCCAACCCCACCGCCCAACACCCTTACCCCACCTTATATCCCCACCACCTCCTACCCCCACCACTTCCTACCCCCACCACCTCCTACGCCCACCACCTCCTACCCCCACCACCTCCTACCCCCACCACCTCCTACCCGCACCATTAGGAAGAGGGGGTGTGATATAGGGATAGGGGATATGTGAAACGGGAAGAAGGGGGTGTAAAGGGGAAGGGGGTGGGGGAGTTACCATACCCCCTTCTCATCCCCTTCCCCCCTCCTCCCCTCAACTCTATTTCCTCTCCTCGTATCCCTTTCCTCCCCCCTCCCTCCCTCCCTTCCTTCCTCTCCTCCCATCCTCCTTTCCTCCCCCTCCCCCCTGTCCTCTCCTCCTCCCCTCCTCTCCCTTTCCTCCCCTCCCTTCCCTTCCTCTCCCCTCCCTTCCCCCCTTTCCTCCTCCTCCCTTCCCCCCTTTCCTCCTCCTCCCCTCCCCTCTTCCTTTCCTCCTCCCTCCTCTCCTCCTCTCCCTGTCCTCCCCCTCTCTTCCCCCCTTCCTCCCCTCCTCTCCCTTTCCTTCCCCCTATCTTCCCCCCTTCCTCTCCTCTCCCCCCCCTTCCCCCCTTCTTCTCCCCCTCCCTGCTTTCAGATTTAGTGCAGAGGAAAAAGTCACTTATATACTTCACCCTGACCACAATAGGATTATCGACCACCTATAATTATATCAGGCGGGGGTCGAACCTGGTGCTACGAGGGGTGTGTTGACCTCTCACCCCGCTCACCCACCACTCAATGATTGCTTAAGGCCGTACACAGAGATGCTTGTAGTCCTTCCGTGTGTGTGTGTGTGTGTGTGTGTGTGTGTGTGTGTGTGTGTTTGTGTGTGATATTATGGATATTAATGGTTCAAGTACCACCCTCTCTTTCTCCCTCCCTCTTCACCCTCCCCTCTCCACACTCCACTCTCCACCCACCGCCTCTTCACCCTTACCTCTCCACCCACCCCTCTTCACCCTTGCCTCTCCACCCACCCCTTTTCACCCTTACCTCTCCACCCACCCCTTTTCACCCTTACCTCTCCACCCTCCCCACCTCATTTTTTGTAGAGATAGAGAAGGTGAAAGAAGATTAGAGGTGGGGGAAGGAAGTTATAGTTCAGAAATTGAAGAAGTTTAGGAGGAGGTAAGAGAGGGCGGGCTGACCGCCTAGCTAAGCTAATAGTGTGTTAGGGTTGTGTCATGGGTTAGTTATTGTCTGCCGGTACAGGCACCAGACATCCTACCCTGTCCCATACATGGGTGTTTTAAGGGCCTTATTTCATATTCCGCCGACCCTACTGGCGGATGCTGGTCTAGGGAGGTTGTCTATTGCCTGGCCGTGTAGATCGGGGGTGGTAATGGACCTTTTGAGATTTGGTAACTTTTTGGGAACCATGTATGGTTGTTGTCGTTGTCTTCCCCAACCTGCCCCCCCTACTCTCCACCACCCTACCCTCTCCACCCTCCTCTTCCCTCACTCCCCCCTCCCCCACTCCCCACTCCCCCACTCCCCCCTCCCCCTCCCCCCTCACACACAACACCCCCCACTGTCAGCGTTTATGTATTTAGCCAGTGGGGTGATGTTTGGGTTAATTAGATAGTGGTTGTTGTAAGGAGAGAGGCAGCTACTGTGTGATCTCTCTCTCTCTCTCTCTCTCTCTCTCTCTCTCTCTCTCTCTCTCTCTCTCTCTGTCTTTTTGTCAATCTATTTATCTAAGACAGCAGGTAGAAACACACACGCGCACACACACACACACACACACACACACACACACACACACACACACACACACCTCTACCCCCCCTTAGATGAACCATAGTACCTCCTCCTCCCCCCTCCGCCCCCTCTCTTCCTTCCTCTTCTCATCCTCCCTTCTCTCCTCTCCCCCAGCCTCCTCCTTCTCACCGCCTATCCTGTCTCTCTTTCTCCTTCCCTGTCTACTCTATTTCTCCTCTGCCCTTCATCCTCCCTTCTTCTCCTCCTCTCCCCTTTCTCTCCTCCCTTTCTATTGTCCTCTCTGTCCACCTCCTCCCTTTCCTCCCCCCTTCTCTACCCTTATATCTCCCTCCCCCTCAATCCATCTCCTCCCCCTGCCCCTATTTCCTCCCTCTCTACGCTCCTTTCTTCCTTCTCTCCCTCCTTCCCTTCTCTCCCACTCACTCCTTCCCTCTCCCTTTTCTACCCCTATATCCCTCTCCCCCTCAATCTTTCCCCTCTCCTCCCTCCTTTCCCCTCTCCCCCCTCCTTTCCCCTCTCCTCCCTCCTTTCCCCTCGTCTCCTCCCTCCTCCCTCCCTCCCCTCGTCTCCCCCTCGTCTTCACCTTCGTCATCCGGGACCTCGTCAGTAAGCGGTGCACTATGTAAACAAACGAACAACAAGTTATAAACACGTTCTGAGGGTCGGAGGGGGGGGGGTGAGGGGGTTGAGGGGAGAGAGAAGGAGGGGGAAGGCTCCCTCCTGAACATCCCTCCCCCTCTCCATCACCACCCCTCCTCCTCCCCCTAACAACCCTCTCTTCTCCTCCTCCCCCTTCCGTCAACACCTCCCTGCTCCTCCTCCTCCTCCTCCTCACCCCTCCTCCTCCTCCTCCCCCTCCTCACCCCTCCTCCTCCTCCTCCCTCCTCCCCCTCCTCCCCCTCTTCCTCCTCTTCCTCCCCCCCCTCCTCCTCCTCCCCCCCTCTTCCTCCTCCTCTACCGTGATTCAGAGGACCATTATCACACCCTCCCCCCTCTTCCTCCTCCTCCCCCTCTTCCCCCTCTTCCTCCTCTTCCTCCCCCCCCTCCTCCTCCTCCCCCCCTCTTCCTCCTCCTCTACCGTGATTCAGAGGACCATTATCACACCCCAGCCTTGAGGTAAACAAATTGTGTGAGGATAAACAAACCGAGTTAAAGACGGCTATATCCTCCCTCCTCCTCCTCCTCCCCCCCCCCTTTCTTTCTTCTCTTCTTCCGCCATTTCCTCCCCCCTCCTCCTTTTCTTCCCCTCCTTCCTCCTCTTCCTCTACCCTCCTACAGTAGTGTCTCCTTCTACCCCCTCCTCCTCCTATTCTTCCCCCTCCCCCTCTTTCTCCTCCTCTTCCTTTACCCCCTTCTTTTTCTCCTCCTCCACCTCATCCACCATCTTCCTCCTCCTCCCACACTCCCTTCAACTCCTCACTGTGATGATGATGATGATGATGATGATGATGATGATTTGAAAAGTGGACAGTGTTAATTAACGAGTTAAACTTGATTCACCTTTATCCTGTTACGCTACTTACTTATATGATCACAAACACTCTCTCTCGTGTGTGTGTGTGTATGATGTATGTATGTGTATGTCTTAAACCAGAAACGGTGTTGTGTTGTGTGTGGATTAACCCTCGTAGGTGTAAGGCTACGGGAGTAAACCCCGAACGAAAAATCTGCGGTGGAGCCCCGCATCAGGCAGACATGCTTACAAGAGCTCCAACAAGACCCCAACGGCGGCGTAGGCAGAAGAGGTGACCACCATGGAAACCCAACGATTACACCCGGCAAGACGAAGCAATGCCTGGTGGACAGGCTACTAAGGCGAAACCCAACAAACTGAGCTATCGGCAGTCCATTGCAACTCTCCTTCTCCCCAGTCATTGCAACACTTGCACCACTGGATCAGGAAAATGGAGAGCCAAGATGTGTGGTTGCAGTCTGCACTCCTGCCTCACCACATAAATCAACTCACGCGCAGCCATCATCCAGCTCATCACACTCCTCATCGTCATCAAAACCCCTATACCCCAAAAGTCCTATGGAGATGGACGAATGGCGACAGAGACATGCAGAGATGACTGCCGGGAGTCTCTAGTCACAACTCTGCACATAGGCGGCATAGATAAGATGGTCGTTCATACAATGGGATCTGGGCAGCAGTGCATCCAATCCTGTCCTTGCGACTGAGCAGCCCTTACCAGGAGTCACTCTGCTCACCCCACATGGGGAGTGGGCTAGAAAAGGTGCCCTAAACATACACCTGCCTAAAAAAAAAAAAACCTGACTGGGCAACCGCGCCCAGTAAGGTCATCCCTATGTGGCCGAAAACATGATCACAATCACAGTCAAATTAAAAACAAACAAACTATACAACCTCTTATGGTCGCTGCATGGAATGTCAGGACCCTTCTGGATACTGGCAGAAATGAGCGTCATGAAAGAAGAACTGTCCTTGTGGCAAAAGAGCTGACTAGGTATAACATCGACGAAGCAGCCATTAACGAGTCTCGGCTCCCAGATAAGGGTCAATTCACAGAACTGGGGTCTGGCTATACCTTTTTCTGGAAGGGTAAGCCTGCTGCGAGAGAAACTGCATTTATGGAGTTGGCTTTGCCATTCATCAATCTATTCTACATAGGCTAACAGATATGCCTGTTGGGCTCAACGAACACCTTATGACACTCCGAGTCCCACTGAATCATTCACTCCATGCCTTCATCAGTGCATACACCCCAACACTGGATGCAGAGGATAACATCAAGGAGGCCTTTTATGCCGATCTCGACAGAGTGCTAACCTCTATCCCTAGAGAAGATAAGATTGTGCTCCTAGGTGACTTCAATGCCTGAGTTGGCACACATACTGACATTTGGCAGGGAACCATAGGGAGAAATGGAATTGGCCAGTGTAATCCCAACGGCCTACTCCTCCTCAGCAAGTGTGCTGAACACAACCTCACTATCACCAATACCTTGTTTAGGCAGGCTGACAAGTTCAAGGGTTCGTGGCAACACCCACGATCCAAACAGAGAAAGAGATCGCCGAGATGTCCTCACCACCCGAGCCATGCGTGGCTTAGACCACTGCAACACTGATCATCGACTCGTCAGAGCCAAGCTCTCACTTCACATCGCCCCCAAAATGATAAAGGGAATACGCCTCCAGAAGAGGTTTTAACACTAAGCTTCTGGAGGATCCAGTGGTAGCACATGCTTTCAGAGAGCAGCTTAATGACGGGCTGATAAAAAACTCAACAACAAACAACAAAAATCCCAGTGCCGAATGAGATCAAAGCTGTCATCACAAAAACCTGCAAGGAGACAATCGGCCAGATTAAAAATAACAAAGCCACAGAGCCTGATGGAATCCCAACAAAGGTGTATAAAACAGGAGGACATCTGCTTACCAGCCGTCTCCACTCTCTCCTGGAGAATATATGGGAGAAGGAAGGAATCCCCCAAGCTCTTGTATACGCCTCAATCATCAATATTTATAAGACTAAGTGAGACCTGTCAGACTGTAGCAACTACTGCAGGATCTCGCTGCTGTCCATTGCTGACAAGATTATCTCCTGAGTCCTCCAAGACAGACTTCTTCCTGAGGTGGAAAACTTCCTCCCAGATTCTCAATGTGGCTTTAGACCATCACATTGCACCACTGATAATGATCTTTGCTGCCCACCAGATACAGGAAAGTGCAGAGAACAGCATCGTGCCTTGGACATGGCATTCATTGACCAAACCAATGCCTTCGACTCTGCCAACAGGGAAGCCCTCTGGTGGACTCTCAGTCATTTTGGCTGCCCACCAATATTCGTCGCCATTGTGACACAACTCCACGATGGCATGAACGGCAGTGTCCTGCACAATGGCACCCAGTCTGAGTTCTTTCCCAAACGGGGGTAAAACAAGGATGTGTACTGGCACCAACTCTCTTTTCCATTTTCTTGGCTGCCTTCCTTACTCGTGCCAGTGCCAATTAACCTGCCAGGATGGACATCGAGTACCAGATGAAGGGTCTTTTCAACATAAGGCGACTCCAGGCAGGAACAAAGGTGTCTGCCACTTCCATCACTGAACTTCAGTATGCAGACGACCTCACATTCGTCTCTCACACTGACCGCGACCTACAGGAGATCCTGAACACCTACACAGATGTGTAGGCACACTTCAGTCTTGAGGTGAATGCACGTAGGACTCGGATTCCCCTTCAGCTTGCCCATGGCTCACCCCCACCTCCACCATCCATCCAGCGTAACGGTACCACACTCTCTAATGTTACCCACTTCCAGTACCTTGGTTTCCACCTGTCCACCATCACGGACATCGATGAAGAGATTCAGCATCGGATCAGATGTGCATTTTAAGCCTTTAGCAGACTCCGTATCCGTGTCTTCAGCTGTAGGGAGCTGAAATTATCTACAAAGTTGTATGTATATCAAGCAGTGGTCCTCCCCACCCTGCTGTATGGCAGTGAGAAATGGGTCATATACAGGAGGCACCTCACGGCACTTGAAAACTTTCACCAACGTAGTCTACGTTCCATCCTCTGAGTTCTCTGGGAAGACAGGAGAACAAATGCCAGTATTCTCCCTGACACCAACTGTAGGAGCATCGAGGCTACCATTATCCATGAACAACTACGTTAAACTGGCCATGTTACCCGCATGGACGACAGTAGACTGCCAAAGCAGCTACTTTTCAGTCACCTAACTATTGGTAAATGTAACACCGGTGGGCAACTGAAAAGGTATAAGAATAGTCTTAAGACAATGCTGAGAAAGTGCCAAATGGACCCCCTCACCTGGGAGACGATTACTACACACAGTAACGCTTGGAGGATCATCACATGAGGTGTTGATACTCTCGAGTTAGCCCGACTATCTACTGAGGCAGACAAGCGCCAGCCCCGGAAAGACGCTGCCGCCGCCCCTTCCGCACTAGACTTAGTCCTCCACACCTGCCACTTCTGTGGATGACCCTGCCGGTCCCGTATCGGCCTCTTTAGTCACGTCAGAACTTACCAACGGAGGTGACATCCTTAATAACTGGATGATCGTCATACTCGATTCCGAGTGACAGCAAAGTAGTAGTAGTAGTAGTAGTAGTGTGTGTGTGTGTGTGTATCTTGCTTTACGTACTATATATCTCGCTCTGTACTTTTTATTGGTATTGTTTCCTTGTTTATAAATTTTCAGGATTCTTCATAAACTGTATCATTATGTATTCTATGTAGTGTGTATTCTCTGTATTATGTATCAGTCTATGTATGTATCAGTCTATGTATGTACCAGTCTGTGTATATGCCAGTCTGTGGTTGTACCAGTCTGTGTATGTATCAGTCTATGTATGTACCAGTATGTGTATATGCCAGTCTGTGGATGTACCAGTCTGTGTATGTATCAGTCTATGTATGTACCAGTCTGTGGATGTACCAGTCTGTGGATGTACCAGTCTGTGTATGTATCAGTCTATGTATGTACCAGTATGTGTATATGCCAGTCTGTGGATGTACCAGTCTGTGTATGTATCAGTCTGTGTATGTACCAGTCTATGTATGTACCAGTCTGTGTATGTATCAGTCTGTGTATGTACCAGTCTGTGTACTGTCTGTACCAGGTTGGTCAGGTCAGGTAAGGTATGGTCTTATATGAAGAATTTAATAAGCTGGTGTAAATGGCAACCTCACCGAGTGTTGCCGTATGCGGGTTATGTTCTTGTACAGTATATTGATAAATTTGACTCTTATTCTTTGATATATTTTATACTTTATTTGAATTATTGTCAGTGAAGTTAGTCTGTCAGTCACTTCATTTATCACGTCACCAGCTGTTGTCTTTTGTTAATGTAAAATGGTGGAGGTTGTCCTTATGGTAACTGTGTGTAGTGTTGCCGACTTGAGGTGCAGTTTGTGTTGATTCCCAAGTAAATGTATCAATTTATTCACCTTTACTCTCATATTCTCGTCTGTTTATCAGTTCCTCTTATAGGACATCGAGTTAATGTTTTTATTAATCAGTTTGAAAATAACAAAAAGAAATAATGTTTGTTAACTAATGTTGACGTGAGGTGCAGTCCACAGTTTATTTATTTTTGTCCATTAATTCCTCTATCTGTTTACCAACCTTTTGCATATATTTATCAACTAAAAGATCTATCCCTTGTTAGACCATCCATCCATCCATCCATCCATCAATCCCCTAAACTTGTGCATCTGTTTATTAAATTAATATGATGTGTGTTTGGCACCTGTGGCCGGTGTTGCCGTCTGGGTGTGCAGCCAAACTCAGTGTTGTTTACTGTTTCAGGCCAGGCATGGATGGCGCCTCTCAAAGGTAACATGGCTGCTCCTGACGAGGGGAAATACCTGGTCCTCTTACACCATTATTATTTTTTATATAGCAGCACACGCCACACTTCCTCCTTCTCACTCTGTCTTCCTCACAACTCCTTACTGGGGGAAATAATCTTCCTCGCTCAGCTCCCGCCACTAGCACCCACGCCCGCTGCCGCCATCTTGACAGTGCTCAGCGGGCGTCGGGGTCTCTTAAGGGTTTGTGGTCACGTTCCTTAAGCCACAGTCTGGTCTGGTTAATTATATTCCGTTTTGGTTAATACGGTGAGCAGCGGGGACCCCCAGTAAGTTTTTCGGGGCCACCTGAGTGACGATAATCACCTCATTAATAGCCACTAGCAGTACATTAACGTGACGTCACCCAGGTGGTCCTCGGTACACCGTCTTGAAGCACTGCAGCAAGTCATTCCTTCGGCGTTAATTCCTCTTAATGGCTTTTATAGATCATTTATTTTTACTCTTAGTTAATTTTCATCATAAATTATCAATTAAGTGTAGGACTGAGCGCTTGTTTTGATATTATTTTGGCTGAGGCGCCGCGGCCACCCTTAAGGCACGACACTGCTGCACTGCTGGTCCTGTGTGCACCTTGGGCTGTCATCACCTACAGTATATTAATTTACAGACGCAGACTGGCAGAGCTACAGCTGTTGATAATACGTCCTGTAGCTATAATAATAATAATAACATGGTAGCTGTGAGAGGTAGAGGTATACGTCAACATTACACTGGGATTAAATTTTGATGAAGAAATTTGTTCCGGGTTAACAGAGGTTCACCATTAATATTTTTCTCACTTTAACTGAGGGACAAAAAAAACAGCTAATCAAGTCTCGGGTCATTTTCACCGCCATCTTTGTATCATAAATTAAATGATTAATATTTTTTCATTCTACTTTGCTGTTAAAAAAAAATGATGTAGTGTTATGAGAAAGTAATTAATGAAATACAATGATAAGGTAAAAATTGAGACAGTTAATCGCATTCTTTTTGTTTTAAGTGAAAAAAATACTAAGAATCTCTGAGAATTCCTTAGCTTAAAACACATTAAAATTCTTCAGCATTTATGGGTAATTAATTAGTAGTTATTAAGGATAATACAACGTTAATTCTTAGCATTTAACTCGTAGAATTTACCACTGAATAAATACCAGGTAATTTTAATAGCTAACCTATACACCTGGATATATAATAATTACATAGAAATACAGTAATGACTCTTGAGAATAACAAGTCGATACAGTAGATTATTTCTGTAACACGGATTTAATCTCTTCTAAATTACTATCTTTATGTAGACGGGTTGAGAAAGAGAGAGTTACTTAACACTGTAGAAATATAACACTAAAGAAATATTAATAGCTCACGTTAATTAAGGGAAGGTGTTGTAGGTGAAGGCTAAATGATACTGGTTTAATTTGATTTATTTTTCTGGTAAGGATGTGTTAAACCCGTGTGTGTGGATTTATAGAGGGTGGGGTGGTTTAATGTGATGGTTTATATGTGGTCATTTGATGGTGGTATGTTGGTTTATGGTTTAAGGACTGGGGGTGTTAGTAAACCTTTTTGAAGATGATGGTTTAACCCCTTCAGGATGGTGGTTTAACTCCTTGAGGATGGTAGTTTAACCCCTTGAGGATGACGGTTTAACCCTTTGAAGATGGTGGTTTAACTTCTTGAGGATGTTGGTTTAACCCCTTGAAGATGGTAGTTTAACCCTTGAGGATAGTGGTTTAACTCCTTGAGGATGGTTTAACCCCTTGAAGATGGTATTTTAACCCCTTGAGGATGGTGGTTTAACCCCTTGAGGATGACGGTTTAACCCCTTTTAGATGGTGGTTTAACTCCTTGAGGATGTTGGTTTAACCCCTTGAAGATGGTAGTTTAACCCTTGAGGATGATGGTTTAACCCCTTGAGGGACGATGGTTTAACCCCTTGAAGACAATGGTTTAACCCCTTGAGGACGATGGTTTAACCCCTTGAGGATGATGGTTTAACCCCTTGAGGATGATGGTTTAACCCCTTGAGGATGGTGGCTTAACCCCTTAAGGACGATGGTTTAACCCCTTGAGGATGGTTTAACCCCTTGAGGATGATGGTTTAACCCCTTGAGGATGATGGTTTAACCCCTTGAGGATGACGGTTTAATCCCTTGAGGATGATGGTTTAACCCCTTGAGGATGGTGGTTTAAC
Organism: Homarus gammarus; assembly: GCA_958450375.1. Classification (NCBI taxonomy): domain Eukaryota; kingdom Metazoa; phylum Arthropoda; class Malacostraca; order Decapoda; family Nephropidae; genus Homarus; species Homarus gammarus. The sequence goes on along the minus strand of CAUDMG010003162.1, from coordinate 625,312 downwards.
CCCTTAAGGACGATGGTTTAACCTCTTGACGATGGTTTAACCCCTTGAGGATGATGGTTTAACCCCTTAAGGACGATGGTTTAACCTCTTGACGATGGTTTAACCCTTGAGGACGAGGTTTTAGATATACTGTTCAAGTCAAGACGTTAAAATCATCGTACTCAAGGGGTTAAAACAGCACTCAAAGGGTAAAAATTATCGTACTCTAGGGGTTAAAACAGTACTCAGGGGGTTAAAACAGTACTCAGGGGGTTAAAACCTCTCTAAAGGGTTTAAACAGCACTCAAGGGGTTACGACAGTTCTCAGGGGGTAAAAATGATCGTACTCAGTGTTAGTACAGTACTCAAGGTGTTAAAACAGCACTCAAGAGGTTAAAACAGTACTACGGGTTAAAAGAGTACTCAAGAAGTTAAAAGAGTACTCAAGGGGTTAAAACAGTACTCACGGGGTTAAAACAGTACTCAAGGAGTTAAAACAGTACTCAAGGGGTTAAAACTACTCAGGGGGTTAAGAACAGTACTCAAGGGATTAAAACAGTACTCAAGAGGTTAAAACAGTACTCAAGGTGTTAAAACAATACTCAAGGAGTTAAAACAATACTCAGGGGGTTAAAAACAGTACTCGGGGGTTAAAAGAGTACTCTGGGGGTTAAGAACAGTACTCAAGGGATTAAAACAGTACTCAAGGGGTTAAAACAGTACTCAAGGAGTTAAAACAATACTCAAGGAGTTAAAACAGTACTCAGGGGGTTAAGAACAGTACTCAAGGGATTAAAACAGTACTCAGGGGGTTAGGAACAGTACTCAAGGGATTAAAACAGTACTCAAGGGATTAAAACAGTACTCAGGGGGTAAATAATACCATTTCATAACCAGTTCACATCATACCAACATTAACCTCAATGTCAACTACCACACAAACTGTCTTCAACACCTCAGAATTTTAACCACTAAGTTAACACAATCTTACCTGGAAAGTTAAATGTTAAATATTCATAGATCCGCCATTTTAACAATATCTTCCCTTAACTTTTTTTTTTTTTTTTTTTTTCAATTTTTTTCTCGAAATTTTTGGCCCAGTTTTTAGATAAAATTTATATGGCAATTTTTGAATAATTTTGATTGCAGTTTTTGGTCCATTTTTTTTTTTTTTAGACTTTTTTACTTGAAATTTTCCTCTTATTTTGGCTAGATAAGATTTAAAAAATTTCCAATGGTAATTTTTGGATTTTATCAACAGAGATTAATTTCATTGCTTCTTTGTTTATTTTCATTTTACTCAAAGTATTATGGTATATTTTTGCTTAATTGTAAAAAAAAAAGTTATTTACATAATCAAATTGCATGGACCATTACATAAAAAAAAATTCCCCCTCTCCCCTTCCCTCCCACAATGAGAAAAAACCCCGATATATATAAGAAAAAACAAACCATTTTCAGTGTTTTGACAAATTTCCCATTTTTTATGACGAAAAAGGGAAAAACCACTACCAACTACCCCGTTTTCTTTGTCATGGAACACTGAAGAAATCCACCACTTCACCTTTTTCTAATCTCTCTCTCTCCTTCGTCGCCACAGGCCAGATACACTCCCAGAGTCTGACGGCGAGGAATGAGTATGCTATGACGTGGGAGGGCTCCGCTGGTGACGACGATCAGTACCTCGGATACTCGGTGGCCGTCGGCGACTTCTCAGGAGATGGTCAACAGGACGTGGCTCTCGGTGTTCCCAAGGGGCTTAACTATACTGGCAAGGTGAGGTGGTGGTGGTGATGGTGGTAGGTGGTGATGGGGAGGTGGTGGTGATATTGGTAAGTGGTGATGGGGAGGTGGTGGTGGTGATAGTGGTAGGTGGTGATGGGGAGGTGGTGGTGTGGTTGGTGGTGGTAGGTGCTGGTGGTGGTAATAGTGGTAGGTGATGATAGTAGTAATAGTACAGTAGTAGTAGATGGTGGTGGTGGTGGTTATAGTACAGAAGTAGTACCGTAGTGTTATTATTGTAGAAAAAGAAAGGGCGACAGATTAGTACAGAGGAGGAAAGTTTTGATAGGTTAGGTTAGGTTAGGTTAGGTTAGGTTAGGTTACAGTTGGGTTTGGTTAGGTTAGGTTATACCAAGTTACAGATTAAGTGATACACGATAGGGACTCGGTTATTAACATACACCAAAGTAAGTTAACAAATTTAACACATAAACTTAGGTTAAAATGTCTTAAATACAGGTATGGGTAAATTACAGACTTGTTAAGGTAAATGTTAACGTAGTGGATTATTAGGGTAAGGTAAGGTTAGATTAGGTAAGGCAAGGTAAGGTAAGGATGAGACTTGATGTGTGCAGTGATCACTAAGGTAAGGTCAGGTAAGCTAAGCCAAGGCAAGGCAAGGTAAGGATGAGTCTTCATGTGTACAGTAATCATTAAGGCAAGGCAAGGTAAGGTAAGGCTAGGTAAGGTAAGGCAAGGTAAGGTAAGGTAAGGTAAGGCAAGGTAAGGCAAGGTAAGGTAAGGCAAGGTAAGGTAAGGCAAGGCAAGGTAAGGCAAGGCAAGGCAAGGTAAGGTAAGGTAAGGTAAGGTAAGGCAAGGTAAGGATGAGACTTGATGTGTGCAGTGATCACTAAGGTAAGGTAAGCTTAGGTAAGGTAAGGTAAGCATAGGTAAGGTAAGGTAAGCTAAGGTAAGGCAAGGTAAGGTAAGGTAAGGCAAGGTAAGGCAAGGGATATATTATATTGTACTTAAATTAGTTAAGGTAAGAATGATAAGTGAATTTATAAGCAATGGAAATACTTCAATTACACCTGAACTAATTCATGCTAATTAATTGGTTTGTTTTATCCCACACCTGTATCTTATTTGCATGTCACTCCACCTAGAATTTACTTATGACAAATAAATTATTTTAAAAAAGTATTATTTTCGCTCCAATATTTCTTCATTAAAAATAAATTACACCGATTAATTGTTCATGTAAGTATTTGTAAGTTCATGTGAGTATTTTTAAGTTCATGTGAGTAGTTTTAAGTGCATGTAAGTATTTTTAAGTTCATGTGAGTACACTTAACTACATAAAAGTAACGAGAAGAACATGAAAGTATTCTTAAGTAAATAAACAGTAAGCAAACCAAGAACATATAAGTACCCATAAGTATAGGTATATTTTATAAGTGTCAGCACCACCATCTAAGTATTATAAAGTAAGCCTCATTTTACTTACATCACTTAAGAGAAAAAAATTAAACTTAGGATCCTTTGAGCATAGTGAGAGGCGTCCCCAGGTGGTGTAATTAAGTAATAAAAGTGCATAAATACCATATCATTAGTGTATGCTTGTTAAGGTACCCCCCCCCCTCTCACCTGTACTTACAATTCACTTAACGTTGGCAGGTAGACATTACTTAACTTTAATGTCATTTGTAAGTAGTGGATTAATGAAGGTAGTTGGTGTAATGGTGATTATTATTTTTAGTAAGCATGTCTAATGATGTAAGTTGTTGTTGTTGTAATCTCTAAGCTAATTAACGTACACCTGTTGTTGTTGTTTACCTGTTGTAGTGACATACCTGGAGTGTTTGTTAGTTTGTTATGACATTATTATATTTTCCTTTACTAAGTTAACAAAACACAAACTGTCAGAGAAGCAACAGTGGACAACCTCTATTTTTTTTAATAATTTCACTATAGTTTAATAAGTTATCTTTTTTTTCCAATTTTAGTTTAGATTATTAATTATTTTTAGTATAATTTGGGTTATTTATTCACTTGTATATTTAATTCATCCCAAAAACATCCATTTTTAACATTCATTAAAACTCATCTTCTGGTTTATTTTTTCTTCGTGTTTTAATAGATTTTATCTTAATTTTCAAAGATAAATAAAAAAATAAAAAAAATATTGATTTTTTGTATTAATTAGATAGGTTCGTGTTTTTAAAAGCATTTAATTGACGTGAGGTGAAGTAAGTCTGTGTTGGCGTAGTGTTGGAACCCTGAAGTGTGGTAGCTGGTAGGAGAGGTTAAGGTCTGGCCCTCTACCTATTTCCTATCCTTTCCTTTATTATCTATCCTTCACATCCCTCTCCTGGTCTATCCTAATCTTTCCTTTTATCTCCTTTTGCCCCTCCTTTGTTTTGATGTCTATCCTTCGGTTCCTTCCATCCTTAACCCCGACTCTACCCCCCACCCTCGCTTCCTATCAACCCTTTGTTTATTCCTACGTTTATTCTATTTCTCTTTATCTATCCTTAATCCTTATCATACCCCGTCCCCTGCTGTCCTTCCATTCCTCTCCCTATCTTCTCCCTACTTTCTCCTCCTCCTCCTCCTATTCCTGCTGAGTGATACCTGCTCTCTGCTGCCTATTGGAAACTTCTGCTTTTGACGGATCTCTGGAGTTCGTAGGTTGTCAGGGTTGTGTTCCTGTGCTTCTCAGGGTGTGATTCCAAAGAGTAAATCACCAGAGCTCTAAACTTTGTCCCACAAGCCCCAAATACTGTGTCAGAGCTCTAAACTTTGCCCCACAAGCCCCAAATACTGTGTCAGAGCTCTAAACTTTGCCCCACAAGCCCCAAATACTGTGTCAGAGCTCTAAACTTTGTCCCACAAGCCCCAAATACTGTGTCAGAGCTTTAAACTTTGCCCCACAAGCCCCAAATAATGTGTCAGGGCTCTAAACTTTGCCCCACAAGCCCCAAATACTGTGTCAGGGCTCTAAACTTTGTCCCACAAGCCCAGAAACTTTACTTAGGGTCCCTGAACTCTCCCCCTAAAAAACTCCTTCCCCTCCTCACCTAGGTCTACACACAACACACACACACACACACACACACACAGAGAGTGAGCTCCTGACAAGCATGTTCACTACAGAATGAGAGAATAAAGACTTCCTCGTCGCTCGAATATTGGTGTTGTCAACTCCACACATATACATAATATTTACAAGACTCTATGCCTGAATGCCCCAAGTTAATCATTGTATGCCCACTAATGCCCTCACGGTATGTTCTAGTACCATTGTTTATACTTTATGAAGGTACCAAAGTTGAGGTTATCTCTGTGAAGTGCCAACCAAATAGTACCACATCAGTGTATCATTCCCAAGTGAGTGAGGGCATCAATGTACTTACAACTTTTAAGAATATAAGACACTTACAACTTGCATCATGCGTATATCGTGTAGCACTTGAGTATATATTTGTTATCACTGTAATGTATGTGAAGATGATATTCTCAAGTGTATTAAATGTGGAGACTATACGGATAATACTAGTCGGTGTATTAGCATGTGACCTGTTACTGTGTATGAGAGGTCTCGCACCACGCTACACCACAAGGCAGCAGCAGTGTATCGTTAACCTGGAGAATATTTAGTTTACAGATAACTATGTTAACGAGATGTATGTTTGTTTTACCAAGAGATATTTACAATTACCATTAAGACATATTATACATCTCGCTTCTCTGCTTTTTGACGACCTATACTGTGTGTGTGTGTGTGTGTGTGTGTGTGTGTGTGTGTGTGTGTGTGTGTGTGACTCCAATAAGCAGCAGAACAGGTTGTCAGAGGTTAACCAGAGTCAGGAAGGTGAAGGCTTGTCAGTTTTAAAGCCATGACCTTGTTGACGATGTAGTACCTTCAGGAGCAGCACCAGCAGGAGGAGGAGAGGCCAGTATGGGAGCAGCCACCCTCAGAAAGGTTCGTGGGTCGGAGAAGTGAGGAGCCTGGGGCCATCCACACCTGGCAGGATTGGTTTGAGGAGACGGGTCTTCTCTTCAGGGAGGAGAAACAAGTAGGGTACTCTGTTGCCACTCTGAGGAAGGAGCCCTCCATGCACCCAATGTACGGCTCCTACTCCATGGGCCTGGGCGAGTTTGACGGTGAACCTGGGGAGGACGTGGCCGTCGGGGTACCCAAGGGTCCCGACTCAGAGGGCGTCCGCACGGGCAAGGTAGAGTGACTCCCCAACCGTCAGCGTCCTGTGCACCTCCAAGTGTCGCTCAGTGTTGTGTTGTTGCCTCTCTGTGTAAACAATTCTCCCCACAGCGCTGTCCGGTATGTTCTCTCTCTAGCTCCTCGCCACCTCCTTCGTCTTCGCCTCCTGCGGTAAGGTCTTGTCGCTGGCATCTTGAGCGAGGCGCCGCAAGGAAAAAAATAACTCTCGTAGAATCAAGCTATTTGTGTTGTCATGTTCCTAATGTCTCTACTGTACCTCCTGGCCATCTCTCTCGTCTTCGCCTCCTACGGTAAGGTCTTCACTGGAGGCTGGCGGAATGAAGACTCGCCCTGGCAGTTGTTCGCCGGCACTGCTGCTAACTGGAGGCGTAACCAAATGAAAGATGACGCCCACAGCTCCTCGCCTACAGAGACTTTTTTCATTACTTTTGACATTATCGGTGTAGCAGAGTCTTGTGTGTTGTCCGTAGATAAGTGTTGCTTCTGTAAGTCCATGTTTATTGTTGTTCTCTCTCTCTCTCTCTCTCTCTCTCTCTCTCTCTCTCTCTCTCTCTCTCTCTCTCTCTCTCTCTCTCATATTACTGGATGTTCAGTAGTAGTAGTGGCCATCGATGTTGTAAAAAAATAATAATGTTGCTTCAGTGGCTGACTGGATGTTGTATGTGTAGCACTGTTGGTTGCAAGTGTTTGATTGCAATGTTGACGGGAAGCTTTCAGTGTATATTTTCATTCTTATTTGCAATTATTATTTTGTATTTTATTGCATTTGTCTTATCCATCATTAATTTGTCTTATCCATATTGTTTTAATCATAATTTTTTTCTTCTTTTTCTTCGTCTTTTATTATAGTAATTATGTTTTTAAGAACAGATTTTGATATTTGCTGAAGACAATGGCTTTTGTTTTATTTCAAGACAAAAACAGTTTATTATTATTATTATTGTTATAGTTATTATTATTATTATTATTATTATTATTATTATTATTATTATTATTATTTCTTTTATTATTATTATTATTATTATTATTATTATTATCATTATTATTATTATTATTATTTCTTTTATTATTATTATTATTATTATTATTATTATTATTATTACTATTATTATTATTATTATTATTATTTCTTTTATTATTATTATTATTATTATTATTATTATTATTATTATTATTATTATTATTTCTTTTATTATTATTATTTTTATTATTATTATTATTTCTTTTATTATTAATATTATTATTATTATTATTATTATTATTACTATTATTATTTCTTTTATTATTATTATTATTATTATTAAAATTATAATTATTATTGTTATTTATTATTATTATTATTATTATTATTATTATTACTATTATTATTTCTTTTATTATTATTATTATTGTTATTTTTATTATTATTATTATTGTTATTTATTATTATTATTATTATTATTATTATTATTATTATTATTACTATTATTATTATTATTATTATTATTATTATTATTTTTATTATTATTATCATTATTATTATTAATTTTATTATTATTATTATTATTATTATTATTATTTTTTATATTATTATTTTGGTAACATTGCCGAGTAGTTGTACAGCTCTGCCTAAGGTCCTGTGTACTGTGTTTGTCAGTGTTCATACAAGACGTAAATACTGTTCAGTGTTCAATGTTCAAACAAGACATAAATACTGTTCTTTGTTCAATGTTCTTTGTTCAGTGTTCATCAGCGGAAAACAATTTATTAAATTATTGTTGGGAAGAAAGTGAGGAAAATGCTTGTATATTGAGAGAAAATAATGTTCGAAGTAAGGCAAACAGAGTATTAGGTTTTATATCTAGAAGTGTAAGTAACAAGAGTTCAGAGGTCTTATTGCAACTACATCTTGCGCTAGTCAGGCCGCACCTCGATTATGCGGTTCAGTTTTGGTGCCCTTATTATAGAATGGTTATCAATTCACTAGAGTCGGTGCAGCGAAGAATGACGAAAATGATTCCGGGTCTTAGAAACCTTTCATATCAGGATAGGTTAAGGAAACTAAACTTGCATTCCCTAGAAAGACGAAGAGTGCGGGGAGATATGATAGAAGTATTTAAGTGGGTGAAAGGAATCAATAAAGGGGATATAGATAAAGTTCTTATAATATCCGAGCAGGATAGAACTCGGAGCAACGGATTTAAGTTGGATAAGTTTAGGTTTAGGAGGGAGATAGGAAGGAACTGGTTCACAAATAGGGTGGTGGACGAGTGGAACAAGCTTAGCAACTTTGTAGTAAGTGCGGGAACTCTGGAAAGTTTCAAAAGGAGGCTAGATAGATTCATGGATGATAGAGAGTGGTAGTAACTCTCGACAGGAGCTGCCATGCACAGGCCAACCGGCCTATTGCAGACTCCTTATTTTCTTATGTTCTTATGTTCTTATGATGTTGGTGATGGTGGTGGTGATGATGGTGGTGATATTGGTGATGATGGTGGTGGTTATGGCGGTGATGGTAATGGTGGTGGTGATTGGTGGTGATGGTGGTGATGATGGTTGTGATGGTAATGGTGGTGATGATGGTGGTGATGGTGGTAATGGTGGTGATGATAGTGGTGATGTTGGTGATGATGGTGATGATGGTTGTGATGGTAATGTTGGTGATGGTGGTGGTGATTGGTGGTGATGATGGTGGTGGTGATGATGGTGGTGGTGGTGATGATGGTGGTGATGGTAATGGTGATGATGGTAATGGTGATGATGGTGGTGATGGTAATGGTGGTGATGATGTTGGTGATGATGATGGTGGTGGTAATGGTGGTGATGGTGATAATGGTGGTGATGGTAATGCTTGTGATGATGGTGGTGATGGTAATGAAGGTAATGATGGTGGTGATGGTAATGGTGGTGGTGATGATGATGGTGGTGTTAATGAAGATGGTGGTGGTGATGATGGTGATGAAGATGGTGGTGATGGTATGATGATGCAGATGGTTATGGTTGTGATTGTGGTGATGATGATGATGGTGGTGATGCAGATGGTGGTGATGATGATGATGGTGGTGATGATGATGTTGATGAAGATGGTGGTGATGAAGATGGTGGTGATGATGATGGTGATGATGGTGGTGATGATGATGGTGGTGATGCAGATGGTGGTGATGATGATGATGGTGGTGATGGTGATGGTGATGATGGTGATGGTGATGATGATGTTGATGAAGATGGTGGTGATGGTTTGATGATGCAGATGGTGGTGGTGGTGGTGGTGATGATGGTGATGGTGATGATGATGATGGTGGTGATGGTGATGATGGTGATGGTGATGGGGGTGATGATGATTGGGGTGATGATGGTGGTGGTGATGATGATGATGGCGATGGTGATAATGATGATGGTGGTAAGGATGATGATGATTATGGTGGTGATGATAATGCAGATGGTGATGGGTGTGATTGTGGTGATAGTGGTGGTGATGACATGATGATGATGGTGGTGGTGGTGATTAATGATGATGATGGTGGAGATGAAGATGGTGGTGATGGTGTGATGATGGTGGTGGTGATGATATGATGAGGGTGGTATTGGTAGTAGTGATGATGATGGTGGTGATAATGGTGATGATGAGGATGATGATGATAGTGATAACTTTAACATGTTCGCTAACAGTAATAATAAAACTAATAATAATGTGAAAAAAATTAGAATTACAAATAAAAAAAATTACCCCCCAAAAATATATTAAACACATCATGATATCAAGTAATAACACCATCGAGAGAAAATTTACATACGTGTTTGTAAAGAGAAGCAGGTGATATCAAACAGGTGTAGGTAATTACCACCATTTTCACCGTAGCCTTCATCCAGGTGAGCCCAGGTGTTATTATGGTGGTCTCCTTAACGTGTCACCTGTGGGACTTAAGGTGGTGGAGGGGTGTTGGAGGGAAGGGGGGCTTGGGGGAGGAGAGTGGGGGGTGATGGAGGGAAGGGGGAGGAGAGGGGAGGTGATGGAGGGAAGGGGTAGGAGAGTGGGGGGTGATGGAGGGAAGGGGGAGGAGAGGGGAGGTGATGGAGGGAAGGGGGAGAGTGGGGGGTGATGGAGGGAAGGGGGAGGTTGGGGGAGGAGAGTGGGGAGTGATGGAGGGAAGGGGTAGGAGAGTGGGGGGTGATGGAGGGACGGGGGAGGTTGGGGGAGGAGAGTGGGGGGTGATGGAGGGAAGGGGGGCGAAGGGGAGGTAGGTACGTGGGGGGGGGGGGATGTGTTAGGTGGAGGACAGATGGAAGAGAGTAGAGGTCGGGAGATGAAAGGGAGAAAGTGAGAGTGGGACAGAATGAGGGAGGGGAAGGAGAGAGAAGAGGAGGGAGAGGAAAAAGGTGGTTGGTGAGGAGGTTGTACAGGTGTTATCAGCGGACAGGTGACAGAACGAAGGAGGGGACACAGAATGACCTGGCTTAACTCCTCCTTCCTTCTTCCTTCCCCCCTTCCTCCTTATCTTTCTCCTCCTCCTCCTACTTCCTCCTCCTCTCTGAAATTCTTCCCCCGCCCCTTCCTCCTTCATCGTACCCTACCACAGGCACTCTAGTCTTCTTAATTATAAAAAATTATAATTCTTCTCCTCCTCCTCCCCTCCTCCTCCTCCTCCTCCTCCCCCTCCTCCCCCTCCCCCAACTGGCTAAGAAGGAGCCAGGTGGTACATAGAACCCCCAGATGGCTAAGTGGCCAGCTGAGATCAGACCATCACAAGGAACTCTCTCAAACAGCTGGTCTTGGTGAGGCGGAAGGGGGGGGGGGGGGTCGACCCGGGGTACTTGAATTAAAAGAGGAATTAACGGTACCTCACAGCCACACGTTAGCGGGTAGAGGTGGGCGCTCCCTTCACTACCACAGGCAATCGATAACTGCCTGGCGATACCCTTTGCCCAACCCTCATGTGGATGTGACGACAGGTGGGCATTCGTCTGCTCGCCTTTCGCCTGTAGTGGTGCCGGTGGTAGTAGTACTTTTATAATGCTAGAAATAGGACATCCACATTTCATTCTAGCATTTCATTAGGACATCCCTACACCCAATCTTACCAGGACACAGGATATGTATGGCTTTCTGGGTTTAGGAAATGTCCAAGAGGAGAGAGATCCTATTTTGGGACATCCCCTTCTTTCTGTGGACATGAGATTCTTACCCTATAGGAAATGATACATCTAACTCTGACACATCATTCCCAGATCAAGGAAGCTGCCAAGGTTAGGACATTTACCCCTCCCACGTTTTCTATGACAAGGGGCCACTGACAAGGCCATTCGTGTTCCTTTAGGACATGGGACTCGCTCTTAAGACATGTGCCCATTGTCTAACTCCTTATAGAACACACTGTAGTAACATCCAATAAGAAATTTGGGACATTTCTTCTCTCTAAGGTCATGAAGCCTCCCTACCCCCCCCCCCTTTAGGACACTGGACATCCCCAGGTGTTTTTAATGACTCAGGATACATAATTCTGCTAATTAGCGTCAGGTGATTATATTAATTACTTCACAGGTGAGGGGTGAGACGCTCTCTCTCTCTCTCTCTCTCTCTCTCTCTCTCTCTCTCTCTTGACCCTCGTGAGTTTAGTGACCCCTAATGACCTCCTGCCATACTTAGGTACAAGGCACCGGTGGGTACGGATCTTGACCCTTATGGTACAGGTACTTAAGGGTCATTATCTCTCACCTGTGGTTTGGAGATAATGGGAGATTATGGGAGATAGTGTTGGTGGGAGATAGTGATGGTAGGAGATAGTGATGGTGGGAGATAGTGATGGTAGGAGATAGTGTTGGTGGGAGATAGTGATGGTGGGAGATAGTGTTGGTGGGAGATAGTGATGGTAGGAGATAGTGATGGTGGGAGATAGTGATGGTGGGAGATAGTGTTGGTGGGAGATAGTGATGGTGGGAGATAGTGATGGTGAGAGATAGTGATGGTGGGAGATAGTGATGGTGGGAGATAGTGATGGTGGGAGATAGTGATGGTGGGAGATAGTGATGGTGGGAGATAGTGATGGTGGGAGATAGTGTTGGTGGGAGATAGTGATGGTGGGAGATAGTGATGGTGGGAGATAGTGATGGTGGGAGATAGTGATGGTGGGAGATAGTGATGGTGGGAGATAGTGATGGTGGGAGATAGTGTTGGTGGGAGATAGTGATGGTGGGAGATAGTGATGGTGGGAGATAGTGATGGTGGGAGATAGTGATGGTGGGAGATAGTGATGGTAGGAGATAGTGATGGTGGGAGATAGTGTTGGTGGGAGATAGTGATGGTGGGAGATAGTGATGGTGGGAGATAGTGATGGTGGGAGATAGTGTTGGTGGGAGATAGTGATGGTGGGAGATAGTGATGGTGGGAGATAGTGATGGTGGGAGATAGTGATGGTGGGAGATAGTGATGGTGGGAGATAGTGATGGTGGGAGATAGTGATGGTGGGAGATAGTGATGGTGGGAGATAGTGATAGTGGGAGATAGTGATGGTGGGAGATAGTGATGGTGGGAGATAGTGTTGGTGGGAGATAGTGATGGTGGGAGATAGTGTTGGTGGGAGATAGTGATGGTGGGAGATAGTGATGGTGGGAGATAGTGATGGTGGGAGATAGTGTTGGTGGGAGATAGTGATGGTGGGAGATAGTGTTGGTGGGAGATAGTGTTGGTGGGAGATAGTGATGGTGGGAGATAGTGATGGTGGGAGATAGTGATGGTGGGAGATAGTGTTGGTGGGAGATAGTGATGGTGGGAGATAGTGTTGGTGGGAGATAGTGATGGTGGGAGATAGTGATGGTGGGAGATAGTGATGGTGGGAGATAGTGATAGTGGGAGATAGTGATGGTGGGAGATAGTGATGGTGGGAGATAGTGTTGGTGGGAGATAGTGTTGGTGGGAGATAGTGATGGTGGGAGATAGTGATGGTGGGAGATAGTGATGGTGGGAGATAGTGTTGGTGGGAGATAGTGATGGTGGGAGATAGTGTTGGTGGGAGATAGTGATGGTGGGAGATAGTGATGGTGGGAGATAGTGATGGTGGGAGATAGTGTTGGTGGGAGATAGTGATGGTGGGAGATAGTGATGGTGGGAGATAGTGTTGGTGGGAGATAGTGTTGGTGGGAGATAGTGATGGTGGGAGATAGTGATGGTGGGAGATAGTGATGGTGGAGATGTGATGGTGGAGATAGTGATGGTGGGAGATAGTGATGGTGGGAGATAGTGATGGTGGGAGATAGTGATGGTGGGAGATAGTGTTGGTGGGAGATAGTGTTGGTGGGAGATAGTGATGGTGGGAGATAGTGTTGGTGGGAGATAGTGTTGGTGGGAGATAGTGATGGTGGGAGATAGTGATGGTGGGAGATAGTGTTGGTGGGAGATAGTGATGGTGGGAGATAGTGATGGTGGGAGATAGTGATGGTGGGAGATAGTGATGGTGGGAGATAGTGATGGTGGGAGATAGTGATGGTGGGAGATAGTGATGGTGGGAGATAGTGATGGTGGGAGATAGTGTTGGTGGGAGATAGTGATGGTGGGAGATAGTGTTGGTGGGAGATAGTGATGGTGGGAGATAGTGTTGGTGGGAGATAGTGTTGGTGGGAGATAGTGATGGTGGGAGATAGTGATGGTGGGAGATAGTGATGGTGGGAGATAGTGATGGTGGGAGATAGTGTTGGTGGGAGATAGTGTTGGTGGGAGATAGTGATGGTGGGAGATAGTGTTGGTGGGAGATAGTGTTGGTGGGAGATAGTGATGGTGGGAGATAGTGTTGGTGGGAGATAGTGTTGGTGGGAGATAGTGATGGTGGGAGATAGTGTTGGTGGGAGATAGTGATGGTGGGAGATAGTGATGGTGGGAGATAGTGATGGTGGGAGATAGTGTTGGTGGGAGATAGTGATGGTGGGAGATAGTGTTGGTGGGAGATAGTGTTGGTGGGAGATAGTGATGGTGGGAGATAGTGTTGGTGGGAGATAGTGATGGTGGGAGATAGTGTTGGTGGGAGATAGTGATGGTGGGAGATAGTGATGGTGGGAGATAGTGTTGGTGGGAGATAGTGTTGGTGGGAGATAGTGATGGTGGGAGATAGTGTTGGTGGGAGATAGTGATGGTGGGAGATAGTGATGGTGGGAGATAGTGATGGTGGGAGATAGTGATGGTGGGAGATAGTGTTGGTGGGAGATAGTGATGGTGGGAGATAGTGTTGGTGGGAGATAGTGATGGTGGGAGATAGTGTTGGTGGGAGATAGTGTTGGTGGGAGATAGTGATGGTGGGAGATAGTGATGGTGGGAGATAGTGTTGGTGGGAGATAGTGATGGTGGGAGATAGTGATGGTGGGAGATAGTGTTGGTGGGAGATAGTGTTGGTGGGAGATAGTGTTGGTGGGAGATAGTGATGGTGGGAGATAGTGTTGGTGGGAGATAGTGATGGTGGGAGATAGTGTTGGTGGGAGATAGTGATGGTGGGAGATAGTGTTGGTGGGAGATAGTGATGGTGGGAGATAGTGATGGTGGGAGATAGTGTTGGTGGGAGATAGTGATGGTGGGAGATAGTGATGGTGGGAGATATTTAATCTTATTTAACTATTATTCTGGAAATAAAGAAATGAAAATTTTATAATCAAATAATTTTCTGTCAATTTTGTTATAGAAAGAAATATTATTGGAACTCCACCATAAATTGTGTCTATAATTTTCCTTCTCTTGGGAATTTATTGTATAAATATTTTTTCTTCCCATAAAAAGGGTAAAAAAAAAACAGTAGATAATTATCGGAACAAAAGTTTAAAAAAAAGTATACATTTTCTTTGCATTAAAAAGAAAATGTAAAAAAAAAAACAAAGGAACCAGTTGATAAATAAATCCTTGTATTTTTAATTCATATAAAAACGCAAAAAAAGTAATGGAACAAAACGTAAAATACAAGTATGTAATTTTACTTCTTAAAAAAACTTCGAACAGTATTGGAACGAGCTCAGGAATGCGCTGTGTGAGGTAAGAGACATTACGGGGATATACGGCCTCTCCTGTGCTGTTATGACCGCTGCAGACACGTATATTTATTGACCTACAGATTACAATTTACGGTTGGCCTCCCCTGACCCCAGCCAGACCCAGTGAGGTCATTCCGCGCTTGGAGTGGCCAACCCGGATACCTGCAGCAGCTTTCCCCGTGAGGCTAGGGACGGTACCACGTAAATAAGGGTCTTTTTTGTCTTTCCCCGTGAGGCTAGGGACGGTACCACGTAAATAAGGGTCTTTTTTGTCTTTCCCCGTGAGGCTAGGGACGGTACCACGTAAATAATGGACTTTTCTGTCTTTCCCCGTGAGGCTAGGGACGGTACCACGTAAATAATGGTCATTTCTGTCTTTCCCCGTGAGGCAAGGGACGGTACCACGTAAGTAAGGGTCCTTTTTGTCTTTCCCCGTGAGGCTAGGGACGGTACCACGTAAATAATGGACTTTTCTGTCTTTTCCCGTGAGGCTAGGGACGGTACCACGTAAATAAGGGTCTTTTTTGTCTTTCCCCGTGAGGCTAGGGACGGTACCACGTAAATAATGGACTTTTCTGTCTTTCCCCGTGAGGCTAGGGACGGTACCACGTAAATAATGGACTTTTCTGTCTTTCCCCGTGAGGCTAGGGACGGTACCACGTAAATAAGGGTCTTTTTTGTCTTTCCCCGTGAGGCTAGGGACGGTACCACGTAAATAATGGACTTTTCTGTCTTTCCCCGTGAGGCTAGGGACGGTATCACGTAAATAATGGATTTTTCTGCCTTTCCCCGTGAGGCTAGGGACGGTACCACGTAAATAATGGACTTTTCTGTCTTTCCCCGTGTGGCTAGGGACGGTACCACGTAAATAATGGACTTTTCTGTCTTTCCCCGTGTGGCTAGGGACGGTACCACGTAACTAATGGACTTGTCTGTCTTTCCCCGTGTGGCTAGGGACGGTACCACGTAAATAATGGACTTTTCTGTCTTTCCCCGTGAGGCTAGGGACGGTACCACGTAAATAATGGACTTTTCTGTCTTTCCCCGTGAGGCTAGGGACGGTACCACGTAAATAATGGACTTTTCTGTCTTTCCCCGTGTGGCTAGGGACGGTACCACGTAACTAATGGACTTTTCTGTCTTTCCCCGTGTGGCTAGGGACGGTACCACGTAAATAATGGACTTTTCTGTCTTTCCCCGTGTGGCTAGGGACGGTACCACGTAACTAATGGACTTTTCTGTCTTTCCCCATGTGGCTAGGGACGCTGTAATGTAAATAATAACCTAGTGTGATATATCTCCGCGTGAAATGTAGGACTTCTTCATATTCAGCTGAAGGGTCTCTCTCTCTCTCTCTCTCTCTCTCTCAATGGTTCGTAGGTTCAATCTCCTCCTCCCTGTTTCTCGAATCCAGCGGTAGAGTCTCAGGACAGTTTCGCCGCCATATTTAGTTTCATCTTCACTATACAGGATAACAAGACCCTATTTTTATCACCTGTTTAGTTTTGGTTATTTTATTTTATCTGGTTTTTATCCTTATTTGACGATTAACACCGATTTTAATGTTACTTTCGATCCAGAGTTTTTATTTAGCTAACCTAACCTTACCTTACCTTACCTTACTCTACCTTACCTTACCTTACACCCAGCTCCCTCCTTGAACCACCAAACACCTAACCTAACCTCACCTCACCTCACACCGAGCGCCCCCTTGAATCACCAAAGACCTAACCTAACCTAACCTAACCTAACCTCACCTCACACCGAGCGCCCCCTTGAATCACCAAAGACCTAAGCTAACCTTTCTCTCTCTTGTGGCTCTGACAGATCTCACTCTACACCCACGAACTCCACCCCCTTCAGAACATCACGGGGTACCAGCTGGGGTCCTACTTCGGCTACTGCCTCGCCGTCGTGGACTTCAACAACGACGGCCTGGATGACATCGTAGTCGGCTCCCCTATGTACACTGACTATGATGACCGGGAGATGAAGTTCGAGGTGGGCCGAGTCCATGTCCTTCTTCAGAACAAAGTGGTAGGTCCTCTCCTCAATCAAAGTTGTTTTCTCAATGGATTCGAGTTTTAGGTTCGTTTTTTAAGGAGTGTTTTAAGTTAAATTTGTGTTTTTTTTTTTTTTGGGGGGGGGGGTGTTTTAGGCTAAATTTGTGTTTTTTGGGGGTGTTTTAGGTTAAATTTGTGTTGTTTTTTGTGTTTTAGGTTAAATTTGTGTTTGTTTTGGTGTTGTAAGTTGGATTTTTTGTATTTTTTAAGCGTTGATGCATTAAAGGAACATATTTTTAAGTGTTTGGGCCATTTTTAAGGTAATTTAAAAGGTAAGTTATAGAAATCAAAGTGTTTCAGGTCAAATCGTAGGTATATTAATTGTAACGGTCGGGTGTTTTTCATCAAAGTTTTAAGTTTTAACTACATCAAATTTAAGGCTTGAAGTGTTTCCTTGTAAAACCCAAACATTGCGTGGTGTTTGGTGCTTTTAACTAGTCGGTATATTGTGTGTGTTTTGTTATTAGTAAACACACACACACACACACACACTAAGACAACAATGCAATTTGAGTGATGTGACATTACAACACGACATAGCAAGTGACTCCGGTAGTGGTGTGAGCTGAGAACAAGACAAGAGTAATAGATGGTGAGGTCAAGAGGGAGTATTGTGGGGGTGTGTTAAGACAAGTGTGTGTTAAGACAAGTGTGTGTTAAGACAAGTGTGTGTTAAGACAAAGTGTGTGTTAAGACAAAGTGTGTGTTAAGACAAAGTGTGTGTTAAGACAAGCGTGTGTTAAGACAAAGTGTGTGTTAAGACAAAGTGTGTGTTAAGACAAAGTGTGTGTTAAGACAAAGTGTGTGTTAAGACAAGTGTGTGTTAAGACAAAGTGTGTGTTAAGACAAGTGTGTGTTAAGTCAAAGTGTGTGTTAAGACAAAGTGTGTGTTAAGACAAAGTGTGTGTTAAGACAAAGTGTGTGTTAAGACAAGTGTGTGTTAAGACAAGTGTGTGTTAAGACAAGTGTGTGTTAAGACAAGTGTGTGTTAAGACAAAGTGTGTGTTAAGACAAGTGTGTGTTAAGACAAGTGTGTGTTAAGACAAAGTGTGTGTTAAGACAAGTGTGTGTTAAGACAAAGTGTGTGTTAAGACAAGTGTGTGTTAAGACAAGTGTGTGTTAAGACAAAGTGTGTGTTAAGACAAAGTGTGTGTTAAGACAAAGTGTGTGTTAAGACAAGTGTGTGTTAAGACAAGTGTGTGTTAAGACAAAGTGTGTGTAAGACAAAGTGTGTGTTAAGACAAGTGTGTGTTAAGACAAAGTGTGTGTTAAGACAAAGTGTGTGTAAGACAAAGTGTGTGTTAAGACAAAGTGTGTGTTAAGTCAAAGTGTGTGTTAAGACAAGTGTGTGTTAAGACAAGTGTGTGTTAAGACAAAGTGTGTGTTAAGACAAAGTGTGTGTTAAGTCAAAGTGTGTGTTAAGACAAAGTGTGTGTTAAGACAAGTGTGTGTTAAGACAAAGTGTGTGTTAAGATAAAGTGTGTGTTAAGACAAAGTGTGTGTTAAGTCAAAGTGTGTGTTAAGACAAAGTGTGTGTTAAGTCAAAGTGTGTGTTAAGTCAAAGTGTGTTAAGACAAAGTGTGTGTTAAGACAAAGTGTGTGTTAAGACAAAGTGTGTGTTAAGACAAAGTGTGTTAAGTCAAAGTGTGTGTTAAGTCAATGTTTGTGATGTTTATGAGGGTAAATTACTAGTGGAAGTCTTATCGTAGGCAGGTGAGGCAGACCCGAGTTGTTCTTACAATGGTTGAAGACTGTTGTGTGTGTGTGGTATGTAGATTGTACCTGTGTGTGTGTGTGTTTGGTATGTAGATTGTACCTGTTTGTGTGTGTGTGTGTGTGTGTTTGGTATGTAGATTGTACCTGTGTGTGTGTGTCGTATGTAAATAATACCTGTGTGTGTAATGGTAACATGCCCGCCTTGTAAGTGAGTGGACCCGGGTTCGATCCCCGGGCAGGTGAAACTATGGGCAAGTTTCTTAACGCCACTTGCCTCTGTCTACCCGACAGTAGTTGGGAACCTGGATGTTAATCTTGTTCCGGGGTAATGGTTAGCCAGTGCAGTTGGCGAGTTGTCCGGTCTTCTCGGACTATTCCTTGACACTGCGTCATGCAGCTCGTTAACTTAGGGTGTGGTTGTTGTGTTGGCGACAGCTTCTACATCTTAAACACTGGGTCATGCAGCTCGTTAACTTAGGTGTGGTTGTTGTGTTGGCGACAGCTTCTACACCTTAAACACTGGGTCATGCAGCTCGTTAACTCAGGGTGTGGTTGTTGTGTTGGCGACAGCTTCTACACCTTAAACACTGGGTCATGCAGCTCGTTAACTCAGGGTCTGGTTGTTGTGTTGGCGACAGCTTCTACACCTTAAACACTGGGTCATGCAGCTCGTTAACTCAGGGTGTGGTTGTTGTGTTGGCGACAGCTTCTACACCTTAAACACCGGGTCATACAGCTCGTTAACTCAGGGTGTGGTTGTTGTGTTGGCGACAGCTTCTACACCTTAAACAAATTCACGCCTCGGTGACCCTTGGGCCGGCCATTATCGTTACACGAGGGGTAACCATTATTAGATTTATATTATATACTTTCATGCGCATAAATTTACAGACAGAACCATGAACACTTAGGGTACATACACCGAATTCATACACACACACACACACACACACACAGATTAGGTTAGTTTAGGTTAACGTGGGTTAGGTTAGGTTAGGTTTCGTGTCTGGTGTGGTTAGGTGATTCCCTTCAACACTACAGGCAACAGCTGGCTTGTGAATGTTTCTTAGTAGTAACACTGTGTTGCATTGTGTGTGTGTCCCGCAGTCTTTGTGTCACATTCCCGCACGACCGCAGTCTCTTTTGCTGGGAGTCCACACGGCGTGAAGATTCCCAAAAGATTTATACAGTCTCTCAAAGGCTCTTAAGTTAATTACCATAGCCTCTCGGTACCACCTGGAAGCCATCTTGACAAACAAACAAACTTTAAACCTCAAATGAATTAAATAAAAACAAATTAACATAAGAACCTTTGAGAATCCACCTTAAATATACCGTAAGTTATGTCAGCCAATAAGATGCGTTTGTTTATCAAGAGTTACGAGAAAATGTTAACTTACGATTTTCTTCACAATGCAGTTTCCTCATCCCTGGAAGATCTCGTAAGATTCTTAGCTCTTGGTCGTGAGATGAGGGAGGGATGGAGGGAGAGAGGGAGGGAGAGAAAGAAAGGGGAGGAAGGGAGAAGAGGTAGGGAAGGGGAGGAGAATGAAGTGAGGGAAGGAGGAAGGGAGAAGAGGTAGGGAAGGGGAGGAGAATGAAGGGAGGGAGGAAATGGAAAGGGAGGGAGAAGGGGGGAAATGAGGAAAAAGGAGAGAGGGAGGAAATGAGAAGGAAGGAAGAAGGGGAAGGAGGGAGGGAGAAGAACAACCTAATTTGCATATCGCGTCTGTATGTATGTATGTTTGTATGTATGTGTGTATGTATGTACTCGACCATATAGTTTAAAAGCTGTGTAGGTGTATAGTGTATTAATTCAGGTGTATTATTGAGAGCTGTTTAAGAGAGGTATTCCTTCTATAGTGATTATTGTTGAGTATAGTGTATGGTGTATAGTGAGATTAATTATGTATCTGTATATTGGTGAGGCTGTTGAGAATATAGTTCTTCTGTCTGTCTATCAGCCCACGACGGTAGCCCAAGTAATAGGTCGTCAGGCATTTCAGGTTGACCTCCAAGACGACGCCTCCAGCTCCTCCTTCACTCACACTGCTTGTTGAGGTCACACACACACACACACACACACAAAGGCCAAAATTAGTGATGCTTAAAATTACATGAAGATAATGATGGCTTATTACATGAAAAATTTATATATAAACATAAAGATTTACATCATCCAAACTATTTATATAAACACATCACAAACACCATTATTTACTGCAGTTATGTTGTATGTATTTAATTCACCAATGACTGAGGATTACGTGTACAGTCATGCATCATACACTGTATACTCGTGTGTGTGTGTGTGTGTGTGTGTGTGTGTGTGTTGGGGGCTCACATACACTTGATGGTGTTTGTGCTGATTTATGTTTATACGTGTTTGTGTTTGTTTACATGGACTGGTTTTTTTTTATTGTATGTTTTATACACTCGTGCCCTGTTGTATTTACGGGGGGGTGGGGAGGTGAGAGGGAAGGAGAGGGGAGGAGAGGTGAGAGGGAAGGTAGAGGTGAGAGGGAAGGAGAGGTGAGAGGGAAGGAGAGGTGAGAGGGAAGGTAGAGGTGAGAGGGAAGGTAGAGGTGAGAGGGAAGGAGAGGTGAGAGGGAAGGTAGAGGTGAGAGGGAAGGTAGAGGTGAGAGGGAAGGAGAGGTGAGAGGGAAGGAGAGGTGAGAGGGAAGGAGAGGTGAGAGGGAAGGTAGAGGTGAGAGGGAAGGTAGAGGTGAGAGGAAAGGAGAGGTGAGAGGTGAGAGGGAAGGAGAGGTGAGAGGGACGGAGAGGTGAGAGGGAAGGAGAGGTGAGAGGGAAGGTAGAGGTGAGAGGGAAGGTAGAGGTGAGAGGGAAGGAGAGGTGAGAGGGAAGGAGAGGTGAGAGGGAAGGAGAGGTGAGAGGGAAGGTAGAGGTGAGAGGGAAGGTAGAGGTGAGAGGAAAGGAGAGGTGAGAGGTGAGAGGGAAGGAGAGGTGAGAGGGACGGAGAGGTGAGAGGGAAGGAGAGGTGAGAGGGAAGGTAGAGGTGAGAGGGGAGAAGAGGTGAGAGGGAAGGAGAGGTGAGAGGTGAGAGGGAAGGAGAGGTGAGAGGGACGGAGAGGTGAGAGGGAAGGAGAGGTGAGAGGGAAGGAGAGGTGAGAGGTGAGAGGGGAGGATAGGTGAGAGGGAAGGAGAGGTGAGAGGGGAGGATTGGTGAGAGGGAAGGAGAGGTGAGAGGGAAGGAGAGGTGAGAGGGAAGGAGAGGTGAGAGAGAAGGAGAGGTGAGAGGGGATGCGAGAGGGAAGATTGAGTTAGAGGAAGGTAGAAAGAGAGGGGGAAGGTGAGTGAGTGAGTGGGAAGGTTATACACTCTAGAGAAGAAGAGATAATGTAGGGTTGTGTTGTTGAGTGGGAGTGAGGGGGCGGGACTGAGGGGGTGAGAGGAACTGAGAGGTGAGGGAGAGAGAGGGAGGGAGAGAGGGGTCGTCATTACCACAATTACAGGGTCGCTGTGCTCATAGGAATGTAGTCAGGGCTACCGGGTTTATTCTCCCTGTGGTGTAGTCTCCCTGTGGTGTATTCTCCCTGTGGTGTATTCTCCCTGTGTCTTCCTGTGGAGTATTCGCCCTGTGTCTCCCTGTGGTGTATTCTCCCTGTGTCTTCCTGTGGAGTATTCGCCCTGTGTCTCCCTGTGGAGTATTCTCCCTGTGTCTCCCTGTGGTGTATATTCTCCTTGTCTCCCTATGGTGTTTATTCTCCGTCTCCCTGTTGTGTATATTCTCCCTGTGATGCATTCTCTAAGTTTCTCCCTCTGGTATTTATATGCTCTCTCTCTCTCTCTCTCTCTCTCTCTCTCTCTCTCTCTCTCTCTCTCTCTCTCTCAAGTATAAGAGCAATTAATAACAGTTATGTATGAGTGTTATGACATCTCTTTACCTGTTATCACCTGCAATCACCTGTTATCATCCATTATCACCTGTTATCATCGGTTATCACCTGTTATCATTCGTTATCACGTTATCACCTGTTATCATCCATTATCACCTGTTATCATCCGTTGTTCTCTGTTATCACCTGTTATCACATGCTTTCACGTTATCTCCTATCATCCGTTATCACCTGTTATCACCTGTTATCATCCGTTGTCTTCTGTTATCACCTGTTATCACATGCTTTCACGTTATCTCCTACTATCATCCGTTATCACCTGTTATCACCTACTATCATCCGTTATCACCTGTTATCACCTGTTATCTACTACTATCATCCGTTATCACCTGTTATCACCTGTTATCACCTGTTATCTCCTACTATCATCCGTTATCACCTGTTATCACCTGTTATCTCCTACTATCATCCGTTATCACCTGTTATCACCTGTTATCTACTACTATCATCCGTTATCACCTGTTATCACCTGTTATCTACTACTATCATCCGTTATCACCTGTTATCACCTACTATCATCCGTTATCACCTGTTATCACCTGTTATCTACTACTATCATCCGCTATCACCTGTTATCACCTGTTATCTACTACTATCATCCGTTATCACCTGTTATCACCTGTTATCTCCTACTATCATCCGTTATCACCTGTTATCACCTGTTATCTACTACTATCATCCGTTATCACCTGTTATCACCTGTTATCTCCTACTATCATCTGTTATCACCTGTTATCACCTGTTATCTCCTACTATCATCCGTTATCACCTGTTATCACCTGTTATCTACTACTATCATCCGTTATCACCTGTTATCACCTGTTATCTACTACTATCATCCGTTATCACCTGTTATCACCTACTATCATCCGTTATCACCTGTTATCACCTGTTATCTACTACTATCATCCGTTATCACCTGTTATCACCTGTTATCTACTACTATCATCCGTTATCACCTGTTATCACCTACTATCATCCGTTATCACCTGTTATCACCTGTTATCTACTACTATCATCCGTTATCACCTGTTATCACCTGTTATCGTGTATTGGTAACCCTCCACTAAAGATAAACACAACATGCTAATTACCCCCGTCGGGTCATTAAGGGCTAAGGGTTGTTTGTTCAAGTTATCGTGTTGACAACTCCCCGACGGACACACAGACAGACACACAGACATAATAATTTGTATTCCCCGACGGACACACATACGGACACACAGACATAATAAATTGCATTCCTAAGTCCCCCTACCATGACGGCTGGGGTTAAAACAGTATTAAACCACCTGCAGTAGTTTACAGGTGAGAACTGTGAGGGTGCTGCAGGTGTTCGTCATCAACCCACCAGGCCTCTCCCTCCCATTAAAACTCAATGGCCGACAAAAAACTCCGTGACTCGGGTTCAATCAAGACATAACACCTTCGCCCGCGGCCCACCCGTAAATGAAGACATTAGCTACGCCAGGCTGACGGAGCTACGCCAGACTAATCCACCACAAAAAAGTTATTATAAAGTTAAAGAAAAAAAATTAAGTTTCCATTTTTGAGAAAGCTCGAGGTAGGAAGACTGTGATCTCATGGTAGTTAATTCTCCCAAAGACGTTATTTCTCATGCTTCTGTTGCTCGTCCGTCCGTCAGTCCAACATGGTGTCCGCACGATAACTTGAGAAATACTTGACGGAATTAAATGAAACTTGGTGTACAGGTGTGTGTTAGTAATATCCAGGTGTAGTTTGTTAATTAGTGTTGTTGGTCTTTGTTTACCTGAGTTATGGTCCCACTTATACTGTGACATTGTTAAGGTGACCAATAACACGTTCTCTCTCTCTCACACACACACACACACACACACACACAGAGGAAGGGGTCGTCACCTTACAAATCAATTCTCCTCGGTCAGGTTGCGACATTCTATACCTGAAATTAGAAGTCAGGTATAGAGCTACCGACGCACCTGCATATTGTTAAGCTTGATTGAATTTAACTCGAGTGGTGATGATAAGCTGATTTTAACAGCTTATTTGTGTTTGTAACTGAAGGAATAACTTAACTTACGGTGCTTTAAGAATCTGGACTATTGACTTTCTGAGTGCGTTTATGTCTGCCAGCCATAGAGAAGACGTGTGTGTGTGTGGTTGATGAAGACATTGGACATGGGTGTGTGTGTGTGTGTGGTTGATGAAGACATTGGACATGGGTGTGTGTGTGTGTGTGGTTGATGAAGACATTGGACATGGGTGTGTGTGTGTGTGTGGTTGATGAAGACATTGGACATGGGTGTGTGTGTGTGTGTGTGTGTGTATATATGTGTGTGTATGTGTGTGTGTGTGTATGTATGTATGTGTGTGTGTATGTGTGTATATGTGTGTTGTGTGTGTGTATGTGTGTGTGTGTGTGTGTGATGAAGACATTGGACATGGGTGTGTGTGTGTGTGTGTGTGTGTGTGTGTGTGTGTGTGTATGTGTGTGTGTGTGTGTGTGATGAAGACATTAGACATGGGTGTGTGTGTGTGTGTAGGGGGGGGGGGGGGGGTGGGAGACAACCTTTACCATGACACGTGAAAAATACCGTAACACTTGGCTCTTAAGGTGGAGTAGGAGGAGGAGGAGGAGGAGGAAGAGGAGGAGGAGGAGGATGGGTAAGAGGAGGAGGAGGAGGAGGAGGAAGGGTATGAAGAGGAGGTAGGAAGAGGATGGGTAAGAGGAGGAGGATGGGTAAGAGGAGGAGGAGGTGGATGGGTAAGAGGAGGAGGAGGTGGATGGGTAGGAGGAGGAGGATGGGGAAGAGGAGGAGGAGAAGGAGAAGGAAGGGTATGAAGAGGAGGAGGAGGTGGATGGGTAGGAGGAGGAGAAGGAGGTAGGAGGAGGAGGAGGTGGAGGAGGAGGAGGAGGAGGAGGAGAAGAAGGAGGTAGGAGGAGGAGGAGGTGGATGGGTAGGAGGAGGCGAAGGAGGTAGAAGGAGGTAGGAGGAGGAGGAGGAGGAGGTTGGGTAGGAGGAGGAGGAGGAAGGGTATGAAGAGGAGGAGGAGGTGGAGGAGGAGGAGGAGGAGGAGGAGGAGAAGAAGGAGGTAGGAGGAGGAGGAGGAGGAGGAGGAGGAGGAGGGGAAGGAGGAGGAGGAGGAGGAGGAGGAGGAGGAGGAGGAGGATGAGGAGGAGGATGGGTAAGGAGGGGAAGGAGGAGGAGGAGGAGGATGAGGAGGAGGTAAGAGGAGAAGGAAGGGAAGGAGTGGGGAAACATAGGGAGGGAAGGAGGGCAGGTAGAGGGAGGGAAGGAGGGCAGGTAGAGGGAGGGAAGGAGGGCAGGTAGAGGGAGGGAAGGAGGGCAGGTAGAGGGAGGGAAGGAGGGCAGGTAGAATGAGGGAAGGAGGGCAGGTAGAATGAGGGAAGGAGGGCAGGTAGAAGGAGGGAAGGATGGCAGGTAGAGGGAGGGAAGGAGGGCAGGTAGAGGGAGGGAAGGAGGGCAGGTAGAGGGAGGGAAGGAGGGCAGGTATAAGGAGGAAAGGAGGGCAGGTAGAAGGAGGGAAGAAGGTCAGGTAGAAGGAATGAAGGAGGGGTGGCAGGTAGGAGGAGGGAAGGAAGGGGGGCAGGTAAAAGGAGAGGAGGAAGGAGGGCAGGTAGAAGGAGGGAAAGAGGGAAGGAGGGCAGGTAGTGGGGGGGAGGGATTGAGGGATTGAGGGCAGGTAGAGGGAGGGAAGGAGGGCAGGTAGAAGGAGGGAAGGAGGGCAGGTAGAGGGAGGGAAGGAGGGCAGGTATAAGGAGGGAAGGAGGGCAGGTAGAAGGAGGGAAGGAGGGCAGGTAGAGGGAGGGAAGGAGGGCAGGTAGAAGGAGGGAAGGAGGGCAGGTAGAAGGAGGGAAGGAGGGCAGGTAGAAGGAGGGAAGTCTCGTGAATAGCGTCGTAATTCTGCCCTTCATCTCGCTCTCTCTGTTATCGGGGTCGTGTTGATGAGCCGCAGGTGGCACAAAGGTGAAGTAAATGAAGGTAGAGCGTGAAGGAAGTCCTCCCCCCCTCCCTCCCTCCCTCCCTCCCTCCCTCACCCCCTCCCCCTCCTTCCCTCACCCCCTCCCTCCCTCACCCCCACCCCCTCCCTCCCTCACCCCCTCCCCCCCTCACGTGCAGTTTCTATTCGATCTGATAAAAAACATACCCATCTCCTCTTCCCCCCCACTCCTCCCACCTCCTCAACCCCTATCCCCTCCCCCTCTTCCCCTCACCCAACCTCTACCTTCCTCCCCCCCCTTCCCTCCTGTCCTTTCCCCTCCCCATCCCCATCCTTTCCCCTACTCTTTCCCTCTACCCCCCTCCCCCCTCTCACAACATTAATTGCCTCTCATTAACTGCCCATAACTGCCACATATATCTTAATGGTGGTGGAGGAAGGGGTGGTAAACGGGCCTGTTCCATACGTCTTGGCTGTGACGGGGCGGGGCGGAGCGGGGAGGGGCTGGACTGTGACGGGACGGGTCGGGGCAAGGCGGTGGTGTCAAGCATTTAGAAAACTTTGGACTCATTTTGCTTATACCCCGGAATGCCCCCTGCCTTCGCCCTCCTACCCTCCCCCCAAGTTCACACACACATACACACACACATTTTCCTTTTTTCTACAGTAATTTACCTTTTTATTTCCCTCCTGCTGTTGATGACTTGTAGTGCACCTGACTTACCTGTGTTGACCTGTAGTGCACCTGACTTACCTGGGTTGACGACCTGTAGTGCACCTGACTTACCTGGGTTGACGACCTGTAGTGCACCTGACTTACCTGTGTTGACCTGTAGTGCACCTGACTTACCTGTGTTGACGACCTGTAGTGCACCTGACTTACCTGTGTTGACCTGTAGTGCACCTGACTTACCTGGGTTGACGACCTGTAGTGCACCTGACTTACCTGTGTTGACGACCTGTAGTGCACCTGACTTACCTGTGTTGACCTGTAGTGCACCTGACTTACCTGTGTTGACGACCTGTAGTGCACCTGACTTACCTGTGTTGACCTGTAGTGCACCTGACTTACCTGTGTTGACGACCTGTAGTACATAAGAATGGAGGAAACTGCAGCGGGCCTATTGACCCATACTGGGCAGTCCCGTTTATACCTAACCCCTATTGCTCATATACGCATCCAACCTATGTTTGAAGCTATCCAGCTTATTCGAGTTAATGATGATATGTGGTAACTTGTTCCATTCATCCACTACTCTGTTTCCAAACCAGTGTTTACCAATTTCGCGCCTAAATCTAAATTTGTCTAATTTAAAACCATTGTTACGAGTTCGCTCCTGGTTGGATAGTTTGAGTACCTTTGTAATATCCCCTTTGTTTAACCCTGACTTCCATTTATACACCTCTATCATGTCGCCCCTCGCTCTACGCCTCTCGAGGGAGTGCAGATTAAGATGCTTTAACCTGTCTCTGTACTCAAGGTTCCTAATGCCCGGGATTAGTCTTGTCATTCTCCTCTGAATTCTTTCCAAGGATTCTATATCCATTCTGTAGTACGGTGACCAGAACTGAACTACGTAATCCAGGTGAGGTCTCACAAGCGCTAGATATAATTTTAAGATGACCTCGCTAGTCGTGTAACTAACACTCCTTTGTATGAACCCAAGTACTTTATTAGCCTTGTTACGAGCAAAAACACATTGTTTACTTGGCTTTAGATTCCTACTTATCATTACTCCTAAATCTCTCCCGCAGTCGGATTCCACAATGGCACCTGACTTACCTGTGCTGTTGTTTTGGTCGTAACATCATTTCTCTTTACCTCTTCACCAAGTCTCCCCCATTCCTCCTTCTCTCACGCTTCCATCCTCCTCCTCCTTATTCTCTTCCCCTTCCTCCTCTTCCTCCTTGTCTTCCATCATTCGTCTCCCCCCTCCCCCCCCCCCAGCCAGAGTAACTGTACTTTCTAAAATATATGCCCTTGTGTTAATGGTGTGTCGTGGTAGTGGTGTGTGGTGGTGATAGTGATGCGTGGTGGTGGTGGTAATGTGTCGTGGTGGTGGTGTGTGGTGGTGATAGTGATGCTTGGTAGTGACATAGCCTAACCGCATCCATGGTGTAATTGGTAATGGTGTTGCTGTATAATGATTTGTCTAAGGTGAGAGGGTGTTGTTATGTTATTAATTCTTGCCTTCACCGCCGCTAATTATGACACAGTGACCCCTCCCTCCTCCTCAAGCTCTCTAGGACACCGTTTTCTTTCATGTTTCTCCATTTTTTCTCTCTTGCTATACTACTATATTTTATTTATGGGGTTTATTTTCATCTGTAACTTCTTTGTCCATTTTGTGTATTAACTTACTTTTTTTTTATATCTTGTAATTTTATTTTTTTATTAGTTTAACGTCATAATGGCCCGTTTTCTGTTGTGACTACATTATTTTTAATTAGGTGACGTTTTCTTTGATAATTTAATCTGTAACCACATGCACATTGCTTCTACAGCTGTGGTTGTGTATATTGGACTCTCTCTCTCTCTCTCTCTCTCTCTCTCTCTCTCTCTCTCACAAACAGACAATAAGACCATCATCATCACATAACTACCCAGACCTCCAATCACCACAAGACGACAACAGAAGCAGGTGGTGTTGTCGTGGATGGCAGTCAATAGGTCCTACTCCAACAGACTTGCCCTCGAGGATGTGGTCACGCCTTGTCACCTAAGGGGTCCTATAGCGGTGGTGGAGGAGGGGGGGGGGCTGTTAGGGGTAGGAGGGGTGTTTAGTGAGGTAGGAGGGAGTGTTGGGGTAGGAGGGGGTGTGGGGGTAGGAGGAAGAGGGAGGGTGTGTAGGGGTAGGAGGGAGGGTAGAGGTAGGAAGGGGTGTGTGGGGGTAGGAGGAGGAGGGGTTGTGAGTGTAGGAGGAGGAGGGTGGTGGGGTGTAGGAGGAGGAGGGGTTGTGAATGTAGGAGGAGGGAGGGGGGGGTGTTGGGGATGAAGATATTATCATTAACCTTCTCGACAGGTAAATGTGAACTGTAATGACCAGCAGGTTGAGGGGTTTAAAGGCTTTCCAGGTGTAACAATAGAGTGTGCTGACTACCTGTTGCCGACGGTGATCCCCCTCTTCCTCCTCCTTCCCCTCCTCCTTCCCCTCTTCCTCCTGATGGGTCTTGCTGGAGGAATTGGATTTGTTATTGTTGACTTTTTTTTAGGGGGGAGGGGAGGTTGAACGTGCTTGTTGTGGTGGTGGTGGTGGTGGTGAGGTGGTGGTGGTGGAGGTGGTGGTGGTATATACTGTACCCATAACAACTACAGTCTTCCATCCTATACAGTGACTCAGTTCATTCACCTGTTGGAGTATGAATTGGGTCTCGTATTTTTTTTTTTTTTACCATTACTCCTGTTTGTTCGTTGCTGTTGCTGTCAGGTGTGTACTGTTGGCTCTGGCTGTTGCTGTCAGATGTGTACTGTTGGCTCTGGCTGTTGCTGTCAGATGTGTACTGTTGGTTCTGGCTGTTGCTGTCAGATGTGTACTGTTGGTTCTGGCTGTTGCTGTCAGATGTGTACTGTTGGTTCTGGCTGTTGCTGTCAGATGTGTACTGTTGGCTCTGGCTGTTGCTGTCAGATGTGTACTGTTGGTTCTGGCTGTTGCTGTCAGATGTGTACTGTTGGTTCTGGCTGTTGCTGTCAGATGTGTACTGTTG
The DNA here is from genome assembly GCA_958450375.1 of Homarus gammarus. Classification (NCBI taxonomy): domain Eukaryota; kingdom Metazoa; phylum Arthropoda; class Malacostraca; order Decapoda; family Nephropidae; genus Homarus; species Homarus gammarus. Next base: position 595,040 of record CAUDMG010003162.1, on the reverse strand, counting down.
GTTCTGGCTGTTGCTGTCAGATGTGTACTGTTGGCTCTGGCTGTTGCTGTCAGATGTGTACTGTTGGTTCTGGCTGTTGCTGTCAGATGTGTACTGTTGGTTCTGGCTGTTGCTGTCAGATGTGTACTGTTGGCTCTGGCTGTTGCTGTCAGATGTGTACTGTTGGCTCTGGCTGTTGCTGTCAGATGTGTACTGTGGCTGGCTGTTGCTGTCAGTGGTATGTGGTCTGGCTGTTGCTGTCAGATGTGTACTGTTGGTCTGGCTGTTGCTGTCAGGTGTGTACTGTTGGCTCTGGCTGTTGCTGTCAGGTGTGTACTGTTGGTTCTGGCTGTTGCTGTCAGATGTGTACTGTTGGTTCTGGCTGTTGCTGTCAGATGTGTACTGTTGGCTCTGGCTGTTGCTGTCAGATGTGTACTGTTGGTTCTGGCTGTTGCTGTCAGATGTGTACTGTTGGCTCTGGCTGTTGCTGTCAGATGTGTACTGTTGGCTCTGGCTGTTGCTGTCAGATGTGTACTGTTGGTTCTGGCTGTTGCTGTCAGATGTGTACTGTTGGTTCTGGCTGTTGCTGTCAGATGTGTACTGTTGGTTCTGGCTGTTGCTGTCAGATGTGTACTGTTGGTTCTGGCTGTTGCTGTCAGATGTGTACTGTTGGTTCTGGCTGTTGCTGTCAGATGTGTACTGTTGTTTCTGGCTGTTGCTGTCAGATGTGTACTGTTGGTTCTGGCTGTTGCTGTCAGATGTGTACTGTTGGTTCTGGCTGTTCCTGTCAGATGTGTACTGTTGGTTCTGGATGTTGCTGTCAGATGTGTACTGTTGGTTCTGGCTGTTGCTGTCAGATGTGTACTGTTGGTTCTGGCTGTTGCTGTCAGATGTGTACTGTTGGCTCTGGATGTTGCTGAGAGACAAACACCTGTCATACCTGGCTATCGATGGTGTCTGTTGCTGCTACAATTATCACCTTCCTATAGTAATGTACAGTCACTCAAAAAGACTATCTCTACCTGGGGTGATCGATGAGTTTCATAATGAACACTGTGACTCCTGTGGTCTCGGGAGGGATGTCATAATCCTTCGTCCGTTGTTTCATTTTGTTTGAACGTAATTTTGTATGGATGTCTTTTGTGGGGGTAACTGTACCTGTCATAGTGTACAGTTGTGGATACAGTTCCCTGGACACTTCTTGTCATTATCTGCCATCATCTACTGAAGGATCAGGTGAGTGAGGTGGATCACATGAAGATTAGCTCCCCTAGATCATTCAACCGAAAGATTTATCACCCTAACCTAACCTGACCTAACCTAAGAGAACATAACTTAACCTAACCAAGCCTGAACTAACCTAACTCAACCTAACCTAACCTAACCAAGCCTGAACTAACCTAACTCAACCTAACCTAACCTAACCAAGCCTGAACTAACCTAACTCAACCTAACCTATCCTAACCTAACCAAGCCTGAACTAACCTAACTCAGCCTAACCTATCCTAACCTAACCAAGCCTGAACTAACCTAACTCAACCTAACCTATCCTAACCTAACCAAGCCTGAACTAACCTAACTCAACCTATCCTAACCTAACCAAGCCTGAACTAACCTAACTCAACCTATCCTAACCTAACCAAGCCTGAACTAACCTAACTCAACCTAACCTATCCTAACCTAACCAAACCTGAACTAACCTAACTCAACCTATCCTAACCTAACCTAACCTGAACTAACCTAACTCAACCTATCCTAACCTAACCAAGCCTGAACTAACCTAACTCAACCTATCCTAACCTAACCTGAACTAACCTAACTCAACCTATCCTAACCTAACCTAACCTAACCTGAACTAACCTAACTCAACCTATCCTAACCTAACCTAACCAAGCCTGAACTAACCTAACTCAACCTAACCTATCCTAACCTAACCAAGCCTGAACTAACCTAACTCAACCTATCCTAACCTAACCTAACCAAGCCTGAACTAACCTAACTCAACCTAACCTAACCTAACCTAACCTAACCTAACTCAACCTATCCTAACCTAACCAAGCCTGAACTAACCTAACTCAACCTATCCTAACCTAACCTAACCTAACCTAACGGTGTTTAATCATCAGGTGACATAAACTGGGGTGGCTAATCTTCAAGTGATCCATAAGGTAGATTGTGTTTGTATTATTTATTTATAATACTCTCTCTCTCTCTCTCTCTCTCTCTCTCTCTCTCTCTCTCTCTCTCTCTCTCTCTCTCTCTCTCTCTCTCTCTCTCAGTATCGATTCAAGCATATTGTAACTCATTCACTCTTTTACTTTCTCATTATCTCTCCTCTCTCTCGCTCACTAATTCATTTTCTCTCTCTCTCTCCCCAGCATCGCTTCAGACAGGTGGTCACCTTCACGGGTCAGGTCAACAGAGGTCGGTTTGGTCTCTCCCTCACTGGCTTGGGTGATATTAACAGGGACGGTATTGATGGTGAGTAGATTGTAGTATATATATATATATATATATATATATATATATATATATATATATATATATATATATATATATAT